>JANHFR010601659.1:0-10791 GCA_032468015.1 Mimophis mahfalensis | reverse complement strand
AAAAAGAGGAGGAGGGGGGGAAGGAGGGGAAGGGGAAGGAGGGAAAGGGGAAGGGGGGGAGGAGGAGGAGGAGGAGGAGGAGGAGGAGGAGGAGGAGGAGAGGGATGGGAAAGATGAATTGTCTGTCAAAGTAATACACAGTGGAATATACACCTTGATGCACCCCCATGGTCATGTGATCAAAATTCAGAAGCTTGGCAACTGGTTTATATTTATGACCGTTGCTGTATCCCAAGATCACGTGATCACCTTTTGAAACCTACTGACAAGTAACGAAAATGGGGAAGGCAGATTCATTTAATAGCTAGGTTACTAACTTATCAACTGCAGTGATTCTCTTAACAACGGAGGCAAGGATGGTCATAAAATGAGGCAAAGTTCACTTAACAAACATCTTACTGAACAACAGAAATATCGAGCTCAAATGTGGTTGTAAATCGAGGATTACCTGTACAGCACTCCATAGCAGCTACAACCAACATTTAATAAAAGTTTCTTCTCTTGCAAAAATGGACACTTCTAGTATTTTCTGCTGAAAACAATGCTTAAACAGCCAGTGGGGCTGTATACTGACCAAGTTTTACCAGAGTAGCTAATCCTTCTCAGAGAATTTAATCTCTTGTTGACTTCAACCAGATTAGATGTTTTTTCCAGTGAAGAGCAATCTTCTTGGACTTCAATGCTGCAGATGAGGAAATGAATCTTCCTCTAATTAATATGGTACCCTTTCCTCTTTGTGCCATGAAGTAGAGTCTTGGCTTTGTGTGGGATACTTTTGTATCCTAATTGAATGCTTTTGTATACTCCAGCCTCTGTACAATGATCAAAGAAATGTGGTTGATTGAAACTACTATATAACCCATCAAGTTATTATTTGCATCAAAATCCCAATGTCTAGATCCTGGGCAGCGGTTGGAAGTGAGGCAGCTCTAGAGAGAAATGTCATCTAAGTTCATATAACACAAAGTCAACTAAGTTTTGAAAACTGCAGATTGGTACCCCTCCCTTATGGGGGCTATAAACAACTGTGTGGGGGGATGTCACAATTTTAAAAAACAAGCAACACAGGAGCACAGTCAAAACCTGGTCTGGGCTTTGCTCAATGCTTAGCTAACTCCTGCAGGTTGGAGTATCCCTGTGATCTGTGCTTAATATTATATTATTATTATTATTATTATTATTATTATTATTATTATTATTATTATTATTATTATTATTATTATGTAATAAGTTTTTATTTTATTTTATAGTGTATAAAAACTCCAATTTCAATTGAACAGTGTGTTGTCATTTTAGGAAATAATGATCACAGTATATACAACAATATTCTGTCAGAGATTGCTGCGCCAAGCTCTTGTGATAGGAGACAGATGGTGATGTGTCCATCATCTCCTAGCACCGCCTACTACTGGAAGGGGAGGAGCTCATGTCAGTATAAAAGGGTGACACCATGCACTCCTGCTCCTGTGGGATCCTTGTCACTGGTACTGAGGTACTGAGAGACTCTTGACAATTGTTTATGATTGCTGAGGTGATCTATCTAGAGGCGGTAGGCCTATGACTTTGTATAATAAGAATCTGTAGATAGTTCTGAGTTTATTATTTTAGTTTATTATTTTTGTACATAATAAAGATATTTAAATTTACAACATTTATTTGAAGTCTTCTTCCCTCACCAAGGAGTAATCCCAAGATCCATTGACCTCCAAACATCCTCATTATTTTTATTTTTCCAATATATTCATTGCATTAATATCAATTATATTAATATCAATAACAGTAATAACCATACTATTTGTTTAACCAATTTAATGTATCTTCCATATATCACTAATCCGGTCATATATTTCCCTGTTTCTAACTCCTGTTTTTGTCAGCTAACCATTGATAAAATAAATCTCGTCAAAAAATATTCAGTTTCTTCCTTTTCCTTAATTGTGTTAGCTTATCCATTTCTGCACATTCTAATATTTTTCTTTCTTTTTTAAATTTTTTATTGTTTTTTCTTTAAAAAGAAAAAAGAAAAAAGAACAATACAAAACAACAAAGAACAATATAACATTAAATACAAATTTCAATCTCACATTGAGAAGTGCAGATCTTGGGTATTTGCCAATTACACTGTTTTCTCCATTACATATTTATTTCTATATACACATCTATTTTAGTTACACACACATTTTTACTACACTGCCCTTCATCGACCTAATATCTCTATAGTTGTTTCTGGTCTTCATATCTGTCCCTCAGCCATCTGTAGAAGGCCTCCCGAGTTCTGTAATATTCCATATCTTCTTTTCCTTTAATTTTCAACGATAACCTATCCATCTCAGCACATTCTAATGCTTTACTGATTCTTTGGGCTTCCCTTGGAATTTCCTCTGATTTCTAACACTGGGCATAAATAATTCTGGCTGCTGTCAATATGTGCAATATTAAATACATTATCTCTTTATTTAATTTATGTGGCAGAAGCCCCATAAAAACATTTCAGGTTTCAGTTCAGTGGATTGCTTTGTTATCACTTCTATCCAATGTAGCCAATAGTTTTTAGCCATGGGATATTTCCACCATATATGGTAGTATGAACCCGGAATTTTTTTGCATTTCCAACACTTCACTGGCATATTTTTGTTCATGCCTACCAATTGAACTGGAGAATAGCGCCACCTATAGAACATTTTGTATAAATTATCTTTGTATGCCACTGATCACATTTTCTAATCACACCTTCATCTGTTGGGATCTCTTCACTTTTCCACTGTTGTGCAAATACTATTCTTGCTGCAGTCAATACATGTAAAATCAGAAATAAATTCCCTTTGTTATATCTGTCTGGTAATATGCCCATCAAAAATGTCTCTGGTTTCAAATCTATATGAATTTTTATTTTTATGCAATATTTTTTTGCTTTTTGATATGTGTAGTGAACGGACTCCATGAAATACAATGACACAAGGCTGTCGTGAGATGGAGACCCAGAGCATGCCCCAGTGACCCCTTTTATTGTCATACAAACAAGACAACACCCAAGGAAACACCTTCGACTACATGATTGGTTGATAGATGATAGAAGCAATTTTACACCTGGAGAAACATAATCTAACTCACCGCCTCCCCTTGGCGAGGACTTGGCTTACAATCTGCCTTACTCACGTTCCAGACACTAACTGATACAAGTAAACACTATCTAAGGCCAAACATTCCAAGCATTGAGCCCAGGCACTAACTGACACAGAAAAACATTATCTCACTTAGGTTTCCATTTCCCCGAAGCATGTACATTTACAGGAATCAGAAACCTGACAGAGAAGCAAAGCTAAAATGTCCAAAATGGCTGCTAGTCCCCAAAGCTAAGGCTATATTCCCACAGACATGTCCACCACATATCGTAGTATGAACCAGGTACATTTTGCAGATTTATCCTTAAACATCTTTGCTAACCTTGAGGGTGGAAAATGCCACCTATAAAACATTTTATAAAGATTTTGTTTTTATGCAGTAGACATTGTTAATTTATAATTTCTAGCCCATAATTTCTACCACTGATCTAACTCAATTGAATAGCCAAAAATTTTAGCCCCTACTATCCTTGTCTCTTTTACTTGTCCCTCTTCCATCTTAATACTTAAGAATAGCTATATAATTTATTTATTATTTTTTCATCTGCCCCTGTTAACATCTGATCTAGTTCTGTTAATTCTTTATTTAAACCATGCATTTTAACATCCTTCTCATATCTAGATTGTATCTCCACATATGACCACTATGTTATCTCAATCCCTTGATTACTCAGTTCCTGTTTAGTTTTAAGTTCCCCCTTTTCATTTAAAATATCTTTATATCTAGTAACATTCTCTATATCAATAACATTTGGATAAATCAGTGCCTCCATTGTGGAAAGCCAGATAGGTATTTTCAAATAATGTTGTTATTTAATTTTCTCCCATACTACTAATAATACATTCCTAATATAGTGTCTATAGAAATAGCTATGTATTTTGTTTTTTCCATACCATAAAAAAAGCATGCCAATATGGTTCGAGATCATGTCCCTCCAAGGTCAGTAGTCTTTTGTTCCTCAATCCAATCCATTCTTTCACCCAAGTAAGTGTCAAAGCCTGATAATACAATTCCCAATCTGGTAGCCCAAAACCACCTCTGTTTTTTTAATTTTGCAACATTTTCAATTTTATCCATGCTTTTTTCCTTTGCAAAATATTGTTTTATTTCATTCTTCAAAATATGTTTTCTCTAGTTTTATTGGTATTGTTTGAAATAAATATAGTAATCTTGGCAGGATATTCATTTTATAGTGGCTAATCTTCCCATCAATGATAGCTGTAGATTTTTCCACTTCTCCAAATCCATTTTAATTTGTTATGCCAATTTATAATAATTATCTCCTTTAATTATTACACACCTTGCCATTAGTTAAATTACTAAATATTTCACTTTCTTGACTCTGTACTTCAGGGCACCCCTCTTTTGCTGGTGAAGCATTTGGAAGCATGCTAAGCTAAAATAAATTATATAGGAGCTGAAAGAGATTCTACTTGTAAGATTTTCTGAGGGAATCAAGGCCAGAGTTACATTTAGAAGAACATTTTTTTCTTAACAGAACCATGAAAATGCTGTTCATTGCTTAGGCTGTACTGCAGAGAACTTATTTATGTCTTCTGACTTTCTTATGAGTTTTCATTCTCTCTGAATTTCAAATAAATTAACATATCATATGCCAGTAATTCAAGTATTTTTGTGATACATACTGCAATGTAAACAGTGGATGTGGAAGGAAGGAAGGAAGGAAGGAAGGAAGGAAGGAAGGAAGGAAGGAAGGAAGGAAGGAAGGAAGGAAGGAAGGAAGTCCAGTCAAGATTTAAATCTAAACTGGAGGTCATCCATGATAATTAATTGCATTTTGGAAGGGCTGGAGCGTGTTTTTCCTTTTTAGATAAAAACTATTTCCAAGGTATTATCTCCCACACAGAGTTTATCATGTTTCAGATCAATTCCCTTCCCTGCACCAATTATTATTATTTGAATGTTAAGTCTGAGAAAGCAGTAAACATAATTTAATTACATATTGTCATACAGCAGGAAAAGATTGTCCAAATTACAGATGATACAGAATTGGATGGTATAACTACCACATTAGACACAGACGCAAAATTAAAACTGATTCTGATGTCAGAAACTGGCAGTATATGACAAGCAATTTAAAGAGAGATAAATGCTAAGTTCTTCACTTAGGAAAAATAAATCAAATATACAGGAATAAACAGAGGGGATCTGGCTTGGTAATAATACAGTGCATGTAAAAGAGATGTTGGAATGGTGACTGATCAAGGAACTGAATATGTGTCAGTGATGTGGCTTCAGAAAGTCCATAAAATGGAATTTCTGAATCATGGGAAGAAATAGTTTCTCCTTGTTCTGCTGGTCAGATGGTCAGAGTACTTGTGTGAAGTTCTGGATACCACACTTAAGGAAGCATTCAGATGAACAATATTCCAAAAAGGGAACCAGCCTAAGAATATCCTGAAAGAGAAGTCCTGCAGGATCAATGGCCAACCTAGCCTAGCATTTGGTGTCCTACACATGTTGCTACATTTGCACAAAGAATTCTTGGTTAGTTTTAAATTAATTCATTTTTTTTTGTCTATGGAGTGAAGTTAATTGGATAGTTGATTGATGGTTCAATGCCCGAATTTTTTTTTACTGAAGTTGTAATGCATCTTGTCTAAATGTATTGTAGATGCTAGGCATTGTAGATTCTCCTTGCCAGTACTCAAATCAATGTCCTGCAGGCAAGAACACCGAAAAAAAATCTTCAACAGCTATATCACTGAGCTCTTATTTATAGCATTTCAATCCACGGGGAAGTTCCACATTCCTGTAAGACTGGATATAACAAGTAGCAATGGGAATACTGCAAAGATAGATCAAATAGTTATTTGACCAGGGTCTTTGGCAAAGATTTAGAAAAACTCAACCACAAAAACATGAAATCAGACCAACAGTGGGGGGGAACCCTAATGTTTTTAGCAAATATTTGAGTGTATCTACTCCATATGCACAACTGTGCTTTTAAGAGTAGCTTAAGAGATGCAAACAACGAATTGCTTGGAGGATAAAAAGGATGGAGCAGGTGTGCCCTCCCAGTTGTTTGAAGGATGAAACAAAATGAACCATTTCTTTAAACCCAAACCTTGGACTCTTTAATAATGTACTGTACACACTTCACAGGCAGAAGTTTTGCTGTAGTTCCAACCAGCAAAACTATCATTAATCACCCTCCAATTTGATACTTATTTAGATGCTGCCTGGTGCTAAATTAGCCAAGAAGGGGAAAAGGAAAGGACCCCCATGATAAATATGTTCAAGAAGGGAGGCAAGAAGCAGAAAGTAAAAAAGAGAACACATTCTCCTTCTTCCTCCTTCCTGCTTTGTTCCCTTCCATCGCTTCCCATTCACTACACAAAGAGCCCTTTGATTCATCCCTATCACTCATTATCCGGATGGCTTTTTCTCACCATGGGTCTCTCCACTGAGACATGTCCCTGTGGATGGAACCCCTTATGCCAGCAAGTGTCACCTTGTGAACAGTTCTTTCAAACAGATCTTGGGGGTGCACAGACTGCATGTGCCTATTTGCAAAGGAAGACCAAGATTATATTTACCAGGCTACAAAGGAGATGAAACATTAGATGCTCTTCAAGCCCTGTCTTGTGATGAAAGGCAAATAAAGAAACACTTGAGCCTTTTCAGACCTGGAGGGTCAGCCACTCCATACCCTGCAGAAAAGCTAGAGGGAGGCTTCTTCCTGAGAGGGATTATAGGTTAGTTACAAATTCATTAAACTGGAGATGCAGGAAAAAGAAGAATGCTCTTTCATTATTCAGGCAAAGAACCTAAGAGCTGAGGCTTAGAAATGAGCTATAAAAGGCACATGTTCTTTGAACCCTCCACAGAGGATAAGGCATGAAGTATTGAAAATGTGGAATGTTAAAGGCAAGACCATGAGCGTGGAGCACATTTTCCTCAGGTAATGAGAATGGTTTAAGAAGGATAAAGAACGGCACTGATTCTGGCATAAATTCATTGGCTGCATTTCAATCTCACTCTTAAACAGGACAGTTAAAGGTCAAGTAGATAATTCAGGTAATAAACTAAGCTTGGTTAGTATCAATTTCTGCTGTGTTTTAGGGTGGTTTGTTTATAGTTCAATATTATATACAAATCTAGAAGATGGAATTATTCGATATAAAGGTTGTGTGTGTTGTGTAAACCCAGCCATTCGTTATTTGTAAAAGGACACAATCCACTTCCATAGTATTGGGGGGAAAGCTTTTCCCCATACTAACCCTAAACATAAAATAAGGAGTGAGGAAGATAGCAATAGATAACAGAGGTGATCTGTGCAAAATGAAATGGTGTGAGCCTGAAAATAGCATCAGGGTAATTTTTTCCTCCTAATCTGTCCATTTTTACTGCAGAAAAAGGCATGGGGAAAAAAGAATCAGTAGTGGAATTGGAGGGCTGGGGATTCAATTTCTAATGCCTTGTACATAAATGGCATTATTGACACATGTGCAAAAAGTGCAGAGTGTAGATTGTATTGCTGCAGGTGCCATCTTGCCTCTTTTGGCAGTCCCTCCCCATCCCATGAAGGCTGTTGATGATAGCCATAGCTACATCTTCTGGTGGCAATTTCCACAACAGAGTCCTTGAAGAAATAATTTCTTTGGTATGCCCTGAAATTTCCCATCTTTCAGTTTCACTAGATGATCCAAAAATAATACACCAAAGGGCTATTTTATCTATGCTATCCCATCGTTGCAAGGAAAATACCTCATAATTGTTCACAGGATGATTGGAAAAATATAACTATAATGGAAACACACAGGTTAAAAAGATAAAAATAACAAATTGCCCAGGTATTAAAAATGTGGGAATCAGAAAGAGAAGAAGAAACACATGTATTGTCTCTCAGCCACTTTCGGCATTGCCATATGTTAGCAGTAAGTGAAATATATACATACCGGCATATATAAAATTCTTCATCACTTGGTTTTGTTTTTATTGAATAATTGACTTTTTGTAGTTTTTCATATAATTGGTTTAGATAGATAATATTTTTTATTTCTTTCTGCAAACCTGTTAAGTACTTTAAACAAATAAAACAGCTTTTAAAACATTGTTTGCTTTGTGCCTTCTGCTTCAGATGAAGGGAATGGACCTAATTCTTTCTGCTTACAAAGTTCTACCCACAGCAATGCAGCGCAATAAAATGCTGTTGCTTTGTTGAAAATATATCCCAAACTTTTCCTCCTAGTATTTCCCCACAAATGCAGTCTGCCTTTTTGCAAATCAACCAAGTATTGATCCAATTAGTCAAGACAGAAATTGACTTACTTACTTACTTACTTATTTACTTACTTACTTATTTATTTATTTAATGAGACTTTTATGCCGCCCTATCTCCCGAAGGACTCAGGGCAGCTCACAACAATAAAAACACACAATAAAAAAGTTTAAAAATAATTAAACCGGCGTCTCATTAAATTTAGAATTAAAAATTAAGATAAAACAGCACTAAAAACCCCTATCAGTCCAGGTTAGCCAGATGGAATAACCACGTTTTCAGATTGCGACGGAAGGACCGGAGGTCAGGGGCCATCCGGAGCTCCAGGAGCAGCTGGTTCCAATGGGTGGGTGCACCCACAGAGAAAGCTCTCCCCCTGGGGGTGGCCAGCTGACATTGTCTGGCTGATGGCAGCCTGAGGAGGCCCTCTCTGTGGGGACGCACAGGGAAGCTGTTGCTGGCAGCAGATGTTTCCACAAGTACCCCGGACCTAAGCCAGGTAGGACTTTATAGGTAATAACCAGCACCTTGAATCTCACTTGGAGGGCAACTGGAACCCAATGCAGCTTGCGCAGGAGGGGTGTAACATGGGAGTATTGGGATGCTCCCATCACAACCTGCGCAGCTGCATTCTGCACCAGTTGGAGCCTCCGGGTGGTCCTCAGGGGCCCCATCTCTTGCTGCCCAAGCCTGATGTGTGTGGGGTAGAGGGGGGAGGGAGAGAGATGTGTGAGTGGGGGAGGCAGAGAGACTGGCTCAAAGTCACCCAGCCAGCTTTCATCCCAAAGACTTAACCAGTAGGCCAAACTAGCTCTAGCAAAGTCTGTCAACATTGTTTGTGGATTTATTATTTTTTAATTTTTATTAATTCCATTTATATGAAGATGAAAGACTTGATTCATTGTCATTCTTTTTCTGGTCTACCTGAGTCCAGTTCACTATTCCAGCTGTGTATCTGATGTCTGGAATTGCCCAGGTGTTAATGGTATACCATCCCTCCAATGAGTCTGGATTTTAAGTTCTTCTTGACCTTAACATGCTTGATGTTGTCAGCTTCAAGGATGCTCAGATACTTGTAATGATCTTCTTGATCCAGATTCATGATATTATTTCCATAGAGCATCTTGACACCATCAATGTTCATTATTTTTCCCCTGTCAAGAGGGACAGGGTAAGAGGGATTTATTTGTCCAAACTCTATTGCAGGATCTTAGGCGTATATATGGGCAGTGTTGAGCAGTGATTCTATTTCAGGTGGTATTTTTCTATACAGCTTCAGATCATTCATCTAAAGGGGGTGGGGAAGCCTCACAGATATTTGATAGCCATACTATAACTACATACACAGCAATGTGTATATAGTTATGACTACTTGACTACTGCAACGTGCTCTACCTGGGGCTGCCCTTGGGGACCACGCGGAGGCTTCAACTGGTGCAGAATGCGGCTGCGCGAGTCATGATGGGAGCTTCCCGATACTCCCATGTAACACCTCTACTTCACCAGCTGCATTGGCTTCCGGTTGCCCTCCGCGTTAGATTCAAGGTGCTGGTCTTGACCTATAAAGCCCTGAATGGCTTGGGACCGGAGTATTTGAGCTTCATCTTCCCGCCGCCCGGTTCGCGCCCATTGGGAGGGTCTCCTTCGGATGCCACCAATAACAGAATGTCGGCTGGCGGCGCCTAGAGGGAGGGCATTCTCGGTTGGGGCTCCCACCTTGTGGAACCAGCTCCCAGTGGAGTTGAGGATGACCCCTGATCTCGGCACCTTTCATAAGGACCTTAAGACCTGGCTCTTTGCACAGGCAGGCCTGGACTGAGTGGGGGGGTTTCAGTTTTATTTATAGTTCGTTAGGGTGTGTCTTATTTAATTTGTTTTTAGCTTTTGTATTTTATGTATTTTAGTGCCCTGTACACCACCCTGAGTCCCTTGGGAGAAAGGCGGTATATAAATTTTGATAATAAATAAATAATGAATAAATGTGAAATCACAACTACCAGTTCTTTTAGCTACAGTTGGACCTAATCGGTTATCACTGGCACAAAGGAGTGGAAAGGGGATAGGACAAGACAAAGTTTTACATCGCCTGGACCACCTGCAGCCCTCTTGAACTACAGTTCCCAGAAACCTGCAGTTTCTTGAACTACAGTTCCCAGAATCTCCAGTGAGCCTGGCCAGTAGCAAACGACAAGGGGAGTTAGGAGTTTGAGAGGCCTTGCTCATCCAAATAAGCGGGACCCCTGTCCACTGAGGCAAGTCACTCCCAAGCCTTACCTCAGGGGTCCCCGAAGTTGGCAACTTTAAGGCTTGTGGACTTCAAGATATGCTGGCTGGAGAATTCTGGGAGCTAAGACGCTGAGCTTGTCGATCAGAAAGGTCGGCAGTTCAGTGGTTCGAATCCCGAGTGCTGCATAACGGAGTGA
>JANHFR010596358.1:0-10807 GCA_032468015.1 Mimophis mahfalensis | reverse complement strand
AGCAAAGCAAAGCTGGCTGAGGAATTCTGGGAGTTGAAGTCCACAAGTCTTAAAGAGGCCATGGCTGGCGACCCTGAGGTAGAGAAGGGTCCAGGCTGGATCTTGCTCCCCTGAGGAGGCCTTGCTCCTTGTCATTTCAGGGCTGAAATGTTTCTACTTCCTGGGGTAGAAAGAGGCAAATGGTCGCAGCTCTGGGCCCTTGCTGCCCTCTGAGCTTGGTGGTTTTCTTGCAGAGACGGTTTCCCTCTGAGGGTTGTAGGTACAGGTAGTTCTCGACTTACAACAGTTCATTTAGTGACCGTTCAAAGTTAAAAAGGGACTGAGGACCGTGTTTCTCATGACCATTGCAGCGTCTCCAGGCTCACATGAGCAAAATTCAGACCTTTGGCAACTGATTCACACTTATGACCGTTGCTGGGTCCTGGGATCATGTGATCCTCTTTTGCGACTTTCTGACTAGCAAAGTCAATGGGGAAGCCAGATCCATTAAACAGCCGTGTGACTAACTTAATTACTGCAGTGATTCACTTAAGAGTTGTGGCAAGGAAGGTTGTAAAATGGGGCAAAACTCACTTAAGAAATGTCTCGCTTAACAGCAGAAATTTTGGGCTGAATTGTGGCTGTAGGTCGAGGACTACCTGGCTTCAAAAACTTTCATTTTGCAGCAGGGAAGTCTGAACAGATAAGTATCTACACCGGAGATCTGAATCTCTGGAAGTCATCGTCTGCCGGTGCCACCGGCATCTGGCATTTCCAGGGTCCCTCAGGGCTGGTTTCTTCTGAAGTTCAGCTGCATTCAACGTCATTCTCCCATGGCGTGGCACGACACAGCCAGATGCATTTCCTGTTTTGGGTCTTGTTTTGACTATTATGTTTCTTTTTCCTTAAAACCGAACCTGTTTAATCCCCTCTTTTGAAAGGTACTCGGAGACCATGGGAGCAAAACCCAGCCTGCTCAGCCCACTCAGCAGCAGCCGCAGCCGCAGCCCTTTGTGGCCCCGGCAGGCCCACCTCCCGCATTAAGTGGGCCTCTCCCCCACTTTCTCCATCCTCCGCTGCCACCAGTTGCCTCCGTCCCACCACCTCTCCATCCTCCAGGTAGGTGTCCTTGCTAGTACAGATACTCGAACCAGAACTAGGAGACAAAACCATCTTGGTCTTTAAGTATGACTAGCCGATAACCTGGCTTTGCCCGGGTATTTTTGGCCTCCTGGGACATGCTGCAAGCAGGGAATGCTGCAGCCTACAATTCCCAGCATTCGTTGCCCGATTTGCATGGCTTGCCTCTATTGGCCAGAGAATCTCCGATTTGCATGCCCTGCCTGTATTGGCCGTTGTTGCCTCAGTGACTGCAGAGCCCTCTGCACATGCACAGTACAGTGCGGGTGGGGGTCGGCACTTTGGCAGCTTTTTTAGGGGGCAAAGAACCCCCCAAAGGCATTCGTGACCCCCCAGCCCCAGTGTTCATCTCCGGAGTGTGAGGTATGTGCCTGGCAACTTTGGGCCACACTGGTGCAGGGGTGAAAGAGTCTATTTGGGACACACCCACACACCCACACGTCGGTTTTCTAGATATAGATGAGTTGAGCCAGAAGTCTGCTCTGGCAGACCCTTGCGGGAGAATCGCCCTGGACTTAAATCCCGGGCTTTTCAGTTTTAAATGGGGAGAAGCGTGATGGGCTCCCAGAGAGAACTCTGTTTCTGCAGAGCGGACTGGAAAGAGGCCAGTCCAGAAGAGGGCTTGCCAAGCAGTTGCTCAGGCTGGGATTCTGGGACTTGAAGTCCCCAAGTCTTAAAGTTGCCAAGGTGGAGACCCCTGATGTCACGTCTGCTAACCATGATTCCTGGTTTTTTTGTTGCTGACAGGGCTGTTCCCTCCTCCTCTTGCTCCACCACCCGCCCTCTTGATTCCAACTCTGGACGGGTAAGTGAGAAGCAGGTGGGCGCTGTGGCTGCTGGGCCAGTCGCTCAGCTTGGGAATCTGGATATGGGTAGTCCTCGACTTACAGCAGTTCATTTAGTGACTGTTCAAAGTTACAACAGCAAGCAAAAATGGGACTTGTGACAATTTTTCAGAGTTAGCCATTGTTGCAGCATCCCATCCCATCACGTGATCAAAATTCAGATGCTTGGCAACCGACTCATCTTCATGACGGTTGTCGCATCCCGGGGTCACGTGATCTCCTTTTGTGACCCTCTCACAAGTAAAGTCAACAGGGAAGCCAGATTCACTTAACAGCCGGGTTATTAACTTATCAACTGCAGTGATTCACTTAACAACTGTGGCAAGAAATGACACAAAATGGGGTAAAACTCAATAAACAGAAATTCTGGGCTCAGTTGTGGTGATAAGTCAAGGACTACTGTATGACTAAAATTCTTGCGTCTGGTGAAGCTGCACGGCAGGACAAACCTGTTTCAGCAAAAGAGCCTCAAATGGGCTAAAGCTGCAGAAGGACCCAGGATCCAGGAGCAATTGGGCAACTTTTATGGAAGACTCTGTGACATAAAAATGGTCACAAAGACGTTTATGGCCTAATAGAAAATGCCGTGAAGTATTTCCTGGGTTCCCATGCCTGAGCGTGCTGTGCAGTCCGGCCTGGGCTTCTTTCCGGGCAGAGACTCCTCTGAACACCCCCGTGAGTTTGGAAGAACTTTTCCCGCTTCTTGGAAGAGCTCCGCCATGAGTGAGGAATCCGGGAAAGAAATCTCGCTGAAACAATGACCCAGCAGGTGGCGAGTTGTTTGTTGTCACCATCAGGGTGTGAAATTAGGCGTTTTACAGAATCCTGAGGAAGCCCAGAACGGGGCATCCAACACTTAATATTTCACCCGTTTCCTAGCTATTACGTGCGATGCCAAAAGGCAAACAGGCAAAGTAGAAAAGACCCTCCATTCTGGCCTTCCTTGTTGCAACAAGTAGGTCGATGCTAGTCTTTTGCTCTTGTTTGTTTTTCCAGTAAGAAAGTCCTGTACTTTATTTCGCTTCTTTCATTTTCATATTCGTCTTTTCGCCAAGTGTCGCCCTAAGCCCCGTCCTTTTCATGACTCTGCCTTCATGCTTTGCCTGAATAGACCTTGCCATTCTGTGCACTGCCGAGATCAGAGGTCCCCAAGCCCTGGTCCACAGCCCCGTGCCGTTCGGGACTGGGCTGCGGAAGGGGTGGTGAGTGCACACAGGCACATGCAACGCTGCATTGGTGGGAACAGCACGTGGACACAAAACCACCCCCCCCCCCCACTGCTGCTGGTGCCTCTGCTGGTCCTCCAAGCTGGAAGGGCTGGGGACTGCCGGCGTAGGCACTATATACGATGCCTAGGGAAAGTATATAGTATACTAGCCGATAACCCAGCTTTGCCCGGTATTGGCCTCCTGTGACATGCTACAGCCTACAATTCCCAGCATTCTTTGCCCGATTTGCATGGTTTGACTCTATTGGCATGGATATTTCATACTTCGCTTGAAAACTTCATGCTGGCTGGGGAATTCTGGGAGTTGGAGTCCACATGTCTTAAAGTTGCCAAGGTTGAGAAATACCGATCTGGTTGTGTATGTTGCACAGTCATTGAACCAATTCTTGGCGTTCATCACTGATAAGCAGCGAATGCAAGATGCGTAAGAGCCACGACATTCTGGATCAGTGGAATAAATGAATCATGCAAAAATGGCGCGATTGCAGGACTAGATGGCTTCATAAGGGAATCCCGTGAATTTGGGAGGAAATGTCTACTTTTCAGGGGACTCCCATAGGTGAGATGGCGCTTCTGCTTCCAGGGACGGAGATGCAGCCACAAGAGCCCAGGCTGCCCTGCTTTGCTCGAAAGCCTCACACGGGCAACTTGGTGTGAGGAGCGGATTCTGCACATGAGGTTCCTCCTCTGGCCGGTTTCTGTCCGTTCTTCAGCACAATTCATTGGGTGATCAACTGCGCTGAAGAAAAGTGACAGGACCATTTTTCACACTCACAACCACTGCAGCATCCACATGGCAGGTATGGAATTCAGATGCTTGGCAACTGACTCATAGATATGATGGTCGCTCTGTCCCGGGGTCAAGTGATCCCCGTTTGTGACCTTCTGACACACAAAAGGAAAAGCCAGATTCACTTAATAACCATGCTATTAATTTAACAACTTCAGTCAGTCACTTAACAACCATGGCAAGAAAGGTCGTAAAATGGAGCAAAACTCACTTAACAACTGACTTGCTTAGCAATGGAAATGTTAAGCTCAGTTCCAGTCATAAGTCGAGGACTACCTATATTTGAATTGCTTATTGCTTCGCATCGCCATGCTGGCCCCAGTGGAGAGATTAAGCAAGATATGTTTGGTTAGGCAGTGGATAAAGAATGCAGGAAACCATCATAGCAAGAGCACTTAGACTTAAACACCGCACCGTAGTGTTTATGGCATTCTCTGAGCGGTTGACAGGATCAGCGCATCACCAACCATCTGGGTCTTCATTTTACTACCTCAGAAGGATGGGAGGCTGAGACAACCTGGAGCTGGTGGGAATCGAACGGCTGGCAGCCAGCAGGCAGCAGAAGCAGCCTGCAGTGCTGCATTCTAACCAGTGCGCCACCCCGGCTGCTCTAAGGAATGGAGAGTGGTGTAGACAGAGATAATCCAATGAGGACCAGGGATTATCATTTTCCTTGGCGGTGTTGTTTTTCAGCCTGAATTAATGGCGGGGATGAGATGCCACTAACCCTCCTTGTGTGTTCTCTCCCCCCCTCTCTCTCCAAAGCCAGCCAGCCAGCTACAGCAACCGGCAGCCGCCGCCTTTCGGCTACAACTCCACAGGTGAGCCCCTCCCAGCCCTTGCAGCAGATAGATGGAGCGGATGGTTGTTTTGCACGACCCTCCATGGGTCACAAGGATTGGGCAGCTCAGCTCCTGGGGTCAGCTCTGGATTCTTCTGTGATTGTCCGGCCTTGGCTGATCTTGGACGCCACCT
Source organism: Mimophis mahfalensis (assembly GCA_032468015.1). Classification (NCBI taxonomy): domain Eukaryota; kingdom Metazoa; phylum Chordata; class Lepidosauria; order Squamata; genus Mimophis; species Mimophis mahfalensis. The sequence goes on along the minus strand of JANHFR010596358.1, from coordinate 5,850 downwards.
GCACCCAAGTAGAGTTAGCAGGACGTCCTGCGAGGCTGCAGGATTCTGGCCTTGTGCTCCTCGCTCATCCCTCAGGGCACCACTTGGATACTATTGTTAAACTGAGACTTTTTTATGTGTGCAATTCTCTCTTCCTTTCACATGTCAATGAATATGAATTTGCAAGGATTTTTGCCTTTCCGCATATGCCTTATTCTTGCGACCTGAAAAAGACCCCACCCCACCCCGAATAGTGTTCCAGTGGATCCCCACTGACTCCTCCCTGTCCCTCTGGGTGTTACTGTTAGGCAGCTGTTATCACCGACCTTTATCGGTAATTTGTGGAAACACCCCCCCCCCTCTTCATTCAGGCTAAACCTCGTTTCTTTTCCAGCAGAAAAAGAGAAGCTTCTGTACGACACAATTGCAAGTTACACATAGTTCTGTGCATTTGTGTATGATTAATTTTCTGAATTGAGGACTCACCTGTATGGGGAAAGTGACCACAAGGATTCCATACTATGTCAAATAATACCTTCCATGACACTTTAATGATACTAACTGATGCATACATGTAGATAACCATAGTATCTCCTGTATGTCTAATTTCCTAAGAGGTATCTTGAAATCATGCTGAGATCTTCTTGGCCTTCACCTTGAAGGACTTACTGGGGATCAGGGATATGGTGGCTACCTTGACATTAAGAAGAATTTATTACAGCATTCAGTGAGCTCCATATAGAATAGTTTCTCAAGACTAGAATGACAAAAGGCTCCAGGAATAGCCGGAGCCCGTAGACTTCACGGGGCTTTCCAGAGCCAGCCTCTTGCCACCAACAACCTGGGCCCCCATCTTAGCCACCTGGGAAAGAGGGGAGGCTGCGTCAGCCTTGACCCTGGTGGGATTCGATGCGCCAACACGGAAGGAAAGTGGCTTCGCATTTGCCATAGCGGGATCTATCATTAAACAGGATTTGTGGCGAAAGGCGAGTCTGAGACACACTTGACCCTCCAGGGACCCTTGGAGTTGACAAAGCGCCTCTTTGAAGGCAGGTGGGAGGGAGGGAGGCCTTGGTCCATCCCTGCAATCGTAAAAGGTTCTGCAGGAGAAGCGTACTTTTTACGTCAAGGTAGTGGAGCTTCTACAGGGCTGTAAGTCTTCTCCCTCTGGCATGAGGAAGGCAGGGTAGTTGTAACAGTCTGGGATGGGTTGGAGCTACTTATCCTAGCGGCTTTTCAACTTTGACGAGGCTAAATATTTGAATGCATCCCCTCCATTTGAAGCTAGTGCCGGGCCTGTGGGATTCATTCTCCCTTCCTCTTTGGAATTTGATGGATGGACGGCCGGTTTGCTGGAAAACAGCTTCCAAACCCCCTTTTAGCTGCAACTGACCCCCCTCAGTCACTCTGCCTGGTTCTCAGTGCCATAATTTAAGCGGGATTTGGTTGAAATGGAACAGCTGCAGGGAAGGACTTGAAGCCCTGAGGGCACTGAAGGATCTGGCCCCTCGAGGGGATATAATAGTCACCTCCCTTATGCTCTAGCTCAGGTCCCAGAATAATGGCCTCAAGTTACAGGGAGGCAGATTCTACGTACAGATCCTACAAAGGTCCCGTCTTGCTTGAGGAGGGGCTGGGATTTAAACTTCTGCCCGAACAGGAGGGGCCTGACTGCCTCCAGCCCCCCCGTTGGCTTAATGACACGCAAGCCAGGCTTGTATTCGGATAAGCTTCTTCATTTGTTTGAGGGATTCAGGTCCAAGGAGAGCTGAGTCTTCATGCTTCTAGCCCAGGGCTCTCCAGCCTCGGCAACTTGAAGCCTTGTGGACTTCAACTCCCAGAATTCCTCAGCCAGCCGGCCAGAAGGTCCCTCCCTCTCGATGCTTTACAGAAGGCATTCCAAAATAGCACAGTTGGAAGGGACCGTGGAGGTCTTCTAGTCCAACCCCCTTCTTCGATGGTGGTGGGTGCTTCCCCTCCTGTTACGCTTGGTGTGAACCAGGGAGCCGCGGAGGGAGGTCAGGCTCAGCGCGTTCTGGGCTTAGGAGAGCAAGTTGATCAAAAGAGGTTTATTGATTAGTGTAGAAAGCATTTACGGCCACCTGCCCCGCACTTGGCAGTCCAAGGCAGCTCACGACGTTCCATAAAACCAGAATAAACATAACCTGCAAACTCCCCCGAGGCTCCTCCCCGTATCCTGTCACAGCACGACAGCCGCCCATCAACTCTACACATGGAATTGGCCAGATTCCCAGCCATCCTAGCCCGATGCCTGTGCAAAGAGCCAGGTCTTCACGTCCCTCCTGAAGGACAACTGCAGTGATTCACTTAACAACGGTGGCAAGAAAGGTCACGAAGCGGGACAACTCACTTAACAACCGCCTTGCTTTGCAGCAGAAATCTTGGGCTCAGTTGTGGTCGTATATTGTGCATATGGAGATCTCTTCAGCCACATGAATGGCTGTCTCCTGGCCTGCCTGAGTGGGTTGGGCGCATTAAATAAAGAAGAAGCCCCTAGGAAGCCCCACATGGTTATTTTTAACCTCCTTTCGTGAGAAAAGAGAATCGGGTATCTCTACTGTTTTCCAACTGGGACACCCTTCAGCTGATCATCCTTCACCTTAGAAAGGCTTCTTTCTCCAGAAAAGAGAATTGTTTTCCCCAGCTGGGATTATCCCTGGATTATCCTGATGCTCCAGCTGTGCAAGGCTCTTGCCTGATGGATCACCTTCTTCTCCTGCCCTCGGGGGCTGGGGAGAGCAGCTGGGCCCCTCCCCCTCCTTGGTGGCAGCCCCCCAAATACTGCAGGACTGCTATCATGGCACCCCGGGGCCTTCTCTTTCTTAGACTTGGGGGTTCACCTACAGACAGAATCTTGCCAGACTAAAGCAACTCTCTGCATCAATATAAATACAGGGAGTCCTTGGCTGACAACCACAATCGAGCCCAAAGTTTACTAAGTGAAACATCTGTTAAGTGAATTTTGCTCCATTTTATGACTGTTCTTGCCACAGTTGTTAAGTGAATCACTGCAGTTCTTAGCTTAGTAACATGGTTGTTAGTGAATCTTGTCAGAAAGTTGCAAGAAGGGACACTGCAACCTGTGAGTGCCAAACCTCCCAATTTTGATCATATGACTATAGGGATGCGGCAATGGTTGTGTGAAAAATGGCCATAAGACACATTTTTAAGTGCCGTTGTAACTTTGAACAGCCACTAAAGGAATTTATAAATCGAGGATTACCTTTATAGTCCATGAATCAAAATCTTGCTAGACTGTGCAACTATCTGCATAAATATGAATATTCTCCATGAACCAAGAGGCCACCTTGATCCACTTCCTGCCTATCAGACAGTCCAGGCATGCTGCCCCTTTGCTCTCGGGCGGGAGAGGAGCAGCCTCTCCCTCCTGGGACTCCAGACTACATTCCACCACATCAGAACAGGAGTGGGGAGGTTATTGGCTGATCAAGCTGATTTCTGGTTTAGGTTGGCCATGCGTCAACATCTTAATTTTCAGCGATCTGTGACATGCAGGATAAAAATGGAAGGAGGATCCGTTCCACATATTTGTCAGGAATCGGGTCCCCATCGCTCATATTCATATTCACCAGCTTGCCATTGATCAAATTCATCTTCCTGTCCCTGTATTTTGTGGGAAGGTGCTTTCAAAAATAAGGAGCAGGATTAGCCCTTTTCTGTATCGGGGTCTCCGAACTTGGCAGCTTTGAGACTGTGGACTTCAACTCCCAGAATCCTCCAGTCAGTCAATCCTACTTCCTCCACAAGTCTTAAAGTTGCCATGTTTGGACACCTCTGCCCTGTATCATTCTGGACAAATGGCTTGTCCAATTTCCTGGCAGGAGACCCTGTACCAGGTTAGACTTCTGTGATATGGAATCTCCTGCTTGAGGATGGGGGGGTGGACTAGAAGACCTCGAAGATCCTCTTTCAACCTTGCTATTCTATATTCTGTGTTTTAAAATTCTCACCAAGAAAACTGCCATCTCAACAATCACCAGGAGTCAACAGTGATTTGAAGGCATCAAATAAAACACAAAATAAAATACACTACTATGGCAGTATTGCTGCTAAATGTAACTCTCAAACGTGGAAAATAGCTTTTGTTTTAATTTGATGGACAGCTGCTGAATTTTAAATCCTTCACAGCAAGAATATACTTATTTTCCAATCACACAACAGATTTATTCCTGCCTTGATTATGGTACTTTCTCAATCCGTGGATGATGGGAGAGATAAATGTAATATTGGCTCTTTTGCAACATCTGATCCGAGAACACCTCAATTAAAAATGTATTTAGGGACAGTCAAGGTGATGCTTATATGCACTGCTTTATTAAAGAACCTGGGGTTTTATAAAAGAGATGAAAAAAGTTTTTGAATGTTTTATAAACAGGCAATCTGTGCTGCCTTAGTAAAATACTTTTAAGCTGTACATTCCCAGTCGTATTATTATAAAGGCTTCATAAAAAAAGTAAAATTCAAAAATTAAATTTGAACACCCAAGGAACTTTGGGGTACATATACACGACAGCCTACAGCAAAATTACATGAAGCTTTTCTCTTTTTTTTCTGTCTGCTTCATTGGAATTTAATTCCCTTTATACACTTGCTGTGGAGTAAACAGAATTGTATAAAGCAAAGATATTGGGAGCGGAGGGGAAAGGCTGGTTCTGCCTTCGTGATTGAAACAGCAATAACAAAAGAAGTGTAATTCACAATAGTTCCATTCCAGGCTAACAAACAAAAATAACAAACACGCAGATAATGGGTGCTTCAAAAAAGGACTTCTGCACTTAGGAAAGCCTCCATGGGCTATTTTGTGTAGAAAATATGCTGAAGGCCTGTTTTGAACAGAACAGCAAACCCAAATCCACAGATAACCTGGACTCCTTAATTGTGGGTAACAGAATCTAATACTATTTCCACCATTAACAATGCTCTGAGCTGAGTTATATTTGTTTAGCTTTCCTTCTTTCCTTCTTTCTTTCTTTCTTTCTTTCTTTCTTTCTTTCTTTCTTTCTTTCTTTCTCTTTCTTTCTGTCTTTCTGTCTTTCTCTTTCTTTCTTACTTTTCTTTCTGTCTTTTTCTTTTTCTTTCTTCCTTCCTTTCTTTTTCTTTCTTCATTACTTTTTCTTTCTTCATTTCTCTTTCTTTCTTTCTTTCTTTCTTTCTTTCTTTCTTTCTTTCTTTCTTTCTTTCTTTCCTTTTCCTTCCTTCCTTCCTTCCTTCCTTCCTTCCTTCCTTCCTTCCTTCCTTCCTTCCTTCCTCCCTCCCTCCCTTCCTTCCTTTGTTAGTTTTATAAATAACTCAAGGCAGCAAACATACCTAATACTCCTCCGTCCTCCTATTTTCCCCACAGCAACCACCCTGTGAATTGTACTGGGCTGAGAGAGAGGGAGGGAGGGAGGTGGAGAGGGAGAAGGAGGCAGAGAGAGAGAGGTAGAGAGACTGGCCCTAAGTCACCCAGCTGGTGTTCATGCCCAAGACAGAACTAGAATTCACCATCTCCTGGTGATTAGCCCAAAGTAACCCAGCTGGTTTTTATGCCTAAAATGGGACTAGAACTCACTGTCTCCTGGTGATTGGCCCAAAGTAACCCAGCTGACTTTCATGCCTAAGGCAGGACTAGAATTCCCCATCTCCTGGTGACCGGTGCAAAGTCACAGGTTAGCTTTCATGCTTAAACAGGACTAGAACTCAGTCTCCTAGCCTGGTGGTACAGTGAGTAGAGTGTAGTATGTAGTACTTAGGTGCCAGCTACCTGCAGTTTGGCAGTTCAAATCCCACCAGGCTCAAGGCTGACTCAGCCTCCCATCCTTCCAAGGTGGGTAAAATGAGGACCCAGAT
>JANHFR010596154.1:0-10807 GCA_032468015.1 Mimophis mahfalensis | reverse complement strand
GTTTCCTTCCTGCCTTCCTTGCAGGATTATCTCTGTAAAGTGGAAAAAACAAAAGGAGATTTCTTCTAACAACCGGTCCTCCGAACTGCTTAGAAAGTTAACAACTGGTTCTAGCGAATAAGTGCGAACCTGTAGAAACCCACCCCTGCATGTAATGCTGAACCCAACATGTAATGCTCAGAGAAATTACAAAAAATTCAAACATTACACCTCAGACTCTATAGGCCTCATATAGCATGTGGAATGTTAAAAGTTCGTGACAGTACAATTAGAAAAAGACTGAACAAGTATGGTTCGTTTGAAAGGGTTGCCAGGAGAAAGCCTCTTCTCTGGAAAAAGGACAGGGCAGAAGCACCTAGGTGTGCAAAATTGCATTTGAACAAATCCCAAGACTTCTGGAACACTGTCCTTTGCACAGATGAGTCCAAAGTGGAGATGCTTGCCCAGAATGCACAGCGCCATTTTGATGAAAACCAAATAAAACCTACCAATACAAACATATCATACCAACCATCAAGCAGAATGATGAAGTCATGATGATTTGGGCTTCTTTTGCAGCCACTTTGCAGTCACTGAGTCGTCTATGAATTCCTCTCTATGAAGGACAGTACTGTATAAAGTATTCAGAATCAGAACAGATCTGGAAGGGACCTTGGAGGTCCTCTAGTCTAGCCCCCTGCTCAAGTAGGAGATCCTATAACATTTCAGACAAGTGGCTGCCCAGTGTCTTCTTCAAAACTTCCACTGATGAACCACTCACGTGGTCTGAGGGCAAGCTGTTCTACAGGTTAATTGTTCTCACTGTTAGGAAGTTTCTCTTAAATTCCTAAATTGCTTCTCTCCTTGAGGAGTTTCCATCCATTGTGTCTTAGCCTGCCTTCAGGTGCTTTGGAAAATAAGTTGACCCCATTCATTTGTGGCAGCCTCTCAAATACTGGAGCACTGCTATCATGTCCCCTCTACTACTCCTTTTCTGTAAACTAGCCAACTCAAATCCTACAACTGTTCATGTTTTGGCCTCCAGGTCTTTAATCAACATAGTTGCTTTTCTTTGTACTTTTTCCAAAGTCTCAACATCTTTTTTTGTAATTTGATGACCAAAACTGGATGCAACAATATTCCTCAATAGTATTGTATTTTTTTACACAATGCTAGGTTAAACATACTGTGCAAACTTCCATGATACCAGATTGGCAAACCATCAGAAACAGAACAAATTGTAATCCGGAACAATATCAGGCAATCCTAGGAGGTCTGTTATGCAGTATTTTATTACATACTGTGGGCAGATATTACCGATTCGGTCAACATTTCAAACCATTACACATTACAACCTACACAACACTGCTTAGGAATTAAAAGAATACTGTAGTATTGAAAGGGAACTACGGATTTTTAGGGTTGCATTTACAACCACTAAGTGAATTGGAACTGAAATGCTTTATAGACAGTATTTGGGATGATGATATACAAGATAGAAAGTCAATGTCAGGATTTGGTATAATGTTAGTAAACACACTAGCTAGTTGGAAATCTAGAAAACAGACTTCAGTTTTCACAGCTGCAGCAGAATTCATAGCTTTATCAGAATTGTGTTCAGAGATGACATGGTATATATGGTTAGTAAAGGATTTGGATATTGAAGGGAAAGGAGTTATAGCAATACTTGAAGATAACACAACATGTAAACAAATGACAAAATGTGCGAGTACAAACCAGAAGGAAGCATGTTGATATAAAATAATGTAATGTCAGGGAAGCAGGGAAAGAAAATCTAACAGACATAATTTATTGTCCACCAGAAAATAATTTAGCTGACTTCATGACAAAGCCATGAAGTATACACACACACACACACAAAAATCTTGTGAAACAATTCGGTTTCAATGCTGTCCAGCTATAAATTGAAGGGGTGTTAGGATATTAAATTTAGTAGCCGGAGCAGTAAAATTGTACAATGGGCAAGAACAGGCAGGTCTAAGTTGATTGGCTGGAGAGTGCTGGCTCCTGCATGAGGCAATCTACGCTATGATTGGTTGCTGTAGGTGTAAAGAGGGAGGTTCCCATTTTTCCCGCTTTTTCCCCTCTGTGTGCTCTATATCCTCTATGGATTTACGTCAGGATGTTTCTGTGTTCCTGACCATCTTGTTTGTTGTAAATATGTTAAATGTATTCATTTATTTAAAACTACAAATTTGCTTTAGTGTCTCTCATTTCATTTGGAAACTTGCTGCATAACTTCCTGACAGAGGGAAACCTCTATTACATCCAGAGAAAAAATCCATTTGCAGTGGATGTCATTTGCTGCAAGCATCACTGGGAGGGAAGTAACTGTTGTTATTTGTAGCCGGTTGATTACTGAAAAGGATGTAAAGGATCATGGTGAGAAAAGACATTTCTGCTCTGGAAGGTCCCCTTCCTCTGGGACCGATGGAGGAGTTTGGGATTATGAGTGCACACAAATGAATGGCTTTGGGAGCCTGAGCTCTTCCCAAAACCTCCCATGTGGAGCACAGTCCCTTCTTAAAAGACCCCTCACCACAGTTTGCAAACCGCAGGTTTGTTTGGAGAAGGCCGAAGCAGATGTGGCTCCTACAGATTTGGAGTTAATAGACTCGGTGCATGATGAACTGGATTTTGTTAAGAAGATTGGGAAATGGACCTACTATATCTAACTGGAAAACAGTTTGGGAAATGGATTGGCCAAGAGGTTTTACGATTTGGGGAAATATTGTTCTCAACCCTAATTAAAAAAAAAGTTTTATTATTGTTATTACTAAGTTTATTGGGTTCATGACGAGTCATAAACAAAAAAAAAGAACAATTGAAATATGAGGATATACAACAACACAATTAGATAGCATTAGCAACACGCTACAAAGAGGATCATTAAAACAGACAGATTAAAATTAAAAACAGATAATAGTTAGACCGGGGACAGCCTGCAATAAATGTAAATACTGGGAAAGATTGAGGGCAAAAGAAGGGGACGACAGAGAATCAAGTGGCTGTATGGAGTCACTGAAGCAGTCGGTGCGGGCTTAAATGAATTCCAGGGGATGGTGGAGGACAGGAAGGCCTGGAGGAACATCGTTCATGGGGTCGCAATGGGTCGGACATGACTTCACAACTAACAACTGTATATTAATATTTTGAATAAAATAAACTTTGTTTTAAAAAAAAGTCCCTTTACCACAAGCACATTTATGGCGCTACTGTGGACCTATTTTCTAAACTGCCTGTAAATTCATAGAATCATAGCAACATGGGGCTGTTTGTATCATGGTGACCAGAACTGGACACACTATTCTAGGTCTGCTGTCACCAAAGCAAACTACCACTTCTTCTTGTCTTGATACTATGCCTCTCTTGATGCAGCCTGGGACTGCATTGGCTTTTTTTTAGCAGTGATAGCACTGTACAGCACAAGACTGGCACAAGTGGTACTTATCATATGGCCCGAGGATACTTGGCCTGCCCTTTTGGAGATTTCCCAGAGGTAGCCACTATTTTCAGTGCACCCACAATTCTTTAACAGTCTACAAAGTGCTACGTTAGCAAAAGAGAGTACTTTGTCCTAGTGACACAAGACCCAGAAGCAGCCACCATTTGGACAGAGGCAGGGATGACAAACAGCAGCTGCTTCCACAAGTCCACCATACGACCCAGGCATGAATCCCAAGCACATTCAAAATAACGGCTGCTTCCACGACACTCTCACAAAGCCCACAAATGTGTGTCTTGCCTTCCTTCACCATGAGGTTCAGAGATCTTCAAAAGGTATGGAGAAGGAGGAGGCTGTGATGCCTGGTGGGTTGGGAGACAGGTCTAACAATTGCAGGGACCTAGTAGGAATAAGAAAATGCCTGTGGGGACCCAACAGGTTGGGTAGTGGAGGCTAGGCCTCCAAGAGATTCCCACAAATAGTCACTGTTCTGCTTAATGGCTTGAACATTTGTTTAAGAGCTTCATCAGGGAGAGAAGGGGATGGGGGAAGGTAGTTAAGGAAAGTAATCTCACTTAACAACCATTGCAACATGCAACCGTTACTGGCAGGCTCCATTAAAAGCTGTATCTTCAGGGCTACTTCTATAGTGTCTGGAAAATTCTGAGGCTCAAAATATGGAGGACACCAAGGTAGAAGATGGAAATTCGATGTGTGGGAATTCCTTAATATACAAAAAACACCACCCAAAATACTTTTAGAGGAATTCCACTACTTCTGAAAAAAGGAAATTGCTGCTGATAATGAGAAACTGCTCTTCACTTTCAAGTCCAATTCTGAGATATGTTTTCACCTAATTCCTAATGAGATATGAGAAATGAAATTCAAGCCTTCTCTAAACTCATCAATTTTTCCCTCAGTTGGATTTCCATTTGGGCAATAAGGAACAATTTATGCCAGAAGCATCATCCACAGACTGATTTGTCTCCTCTGTGAGTGCTCAAGCATATCACCAGTTTCGAATTCTGTCAGAAACTTTCGCTACAAATAAGACATTCAAAGGGTTTCTCTCCTGTGTAAGTCCTGTTGTGTTTCACTAAGTAGGAATTCTGACTGAAATTTACCCACGATCAGGTTATTCAAAAGGTTGCTCTCCTGTGTCAGTCCACTGGTGTTTCACTGGGTCAGAATTCTCATTGAAACTTTCCCCACATTCTACAAATGCAAAGGGTTTCTCTCTTGTGTGAATTCTCTGATGTCTTACCAAGTTGGAATTGTAACTGAAATGTTTCCCACAAACAGGACATTCAAAGGGTTTCTCCCCTGTGTGAGTTCTCTGGTGTTCCACCAGGCAGGAATTCTGACTGAAACTTTTGCCACAAACAGGACATTCAAATGGTTTCTCTCCTGTGTGAGTCCTCTGATGGTTCACCAGGTGGCAATTCTGACTAAAACTTTTTCCACAAATAGGGCATTCATAGGGTTTCTCTCCTGTGTGAGTCCTCCGGTGTCTTTCCAGGTAAGAATTCTCACAGAAACGTTTCCCACAAACAGGACATTCAAAGGGTTTCTCTCCTGTATGAGTCCTCTGATGGTTCACCAGATTAGAATTGAGACTGAAGCATTTCCCACAAACAAGACATTCAAAGGGTTTCTCTCCTGTGTGAGTCCTCTGATGGTTCACCAGGTTGGAATTGTGACTGAAAAGTTTTCCACACACAGGACATTCAAAGGGTTGATCTCCTGTGTGAGTCCTCTGATGACTTACCAGGCTGGAATTGTGACTGAAACTCTTTCCACAAACAGAACATTCAAAAGGTTTTTCTCCTGTGTGTGTCCTGTGGTGATTCACCAGGCAGGAATTCTGAGTGAAACTTTTGCCACACACAGGACATTCAAAGGGTTTCTCTCCTGTGTGAGTCCTCTGATGGATGCTCAGGTTGGAATTCTGACTGAAACGTTTCCCACAAACAGGACATTCAAAGGGTTTCTCTCCTGTATGAGTCCTCAGGTGTTTCACCAGGTCAGAATTCTGACCGAAACTTTTCCCACAAACAGGACATTCACAGGGTTTCCCTTCTGTGTGAGTCCTCTGATGGTTCACCAGGTGGGAATTCTGACTGAAACTTTTCCCACAAACAGGACATTCAAAGGGTTTTTCTCCTGTGTGTGTTCTCTGATGACTTACAAGGTTGGAATTGTGACTGAAACTTTTCCCACAATCAGGACATTCAAAGGGTTTCTCTCCTGTGTGAACCCTCAGGTGTCTCATGAGGTGGGAATATCCAATGAAATTTTTCCCACAATCTGCACAATCATACAGTTTTTCCCTTTTGTGGGTCCTCAGATGTATCACCAAGCTACCATTTTCACTAAAGGATTTACCACATTGGAAGCACTTATAGGGCATCTCTTCTGTGTCCGTTCTTCAGTGAACCAAAAAGGATCTGTTCTGACAAAAGCTTTTACCACATTCAGATAATTTGTATGTGCTCTTCTCCAGAGTGGATTCTCCCCTGAGTAATCACTTGTAATTTGAAGTCTGATTTTTCCATAATAGGCACACCTATGGAGATTTTCCACCACTGATATTCTTTGGAAGGTCAAAAATATATGCGATCCCTTGTTTAGTGGTCCATTGACTTAAGCCCTTTTCTTCCTCCAGTAATGCCTGTATTACTGTCTGCCCTATGTGCCCATCCAATTGGCCTTTTCCTTCCCACTGACATCCAGATATTTCCCTCTTTCTGAATGGAAATATAATCTTCCTTGACCTTTTTGTGTATTGTGTCCTTGAGTTCCACATACTCTACTTTTTCCAGCTCAAAATCTCTTCTTGATTTTCTTTCCTTGGTCTCTCACCTGCTGTAGAAGGAGAAGAATTGTGTGGTTTTTCTGATGGAAATGGAGAATATTTTATTTCCGCCTCAGTCTGCTTTGCTTTTCTATATTGCTTATTATTCTCAGTTGTCCAGTGTGGTCTTCTGGCATCATCATTGTCTGTAAGATTCAAATGAAATGTAGCTTTTATTGTTTATAAAAGAGTTGCAGAAGATGTGAAAAAAGTATACGTTACAATGTAAAAGCAAGCATGGCACAATGCTAGAGTAATCTCTAACATTAATTGTGGTATTTACTACTGAATTCCAGTTCAAACATCCATTCAATCATTAAATTCACTTGTTGACTTAGGTCAGTCACAAATTCTCAGGCCTGCAAATGGTTATCATCAAAGTCAGTTATGTGAAGAAGTACAACCTCCTTGAGCACTATGATTTTATGTATCACAGCATGGTAGAAATAATCTCATCCTCAGCAATTTAAATAGAGGTAAATATAACAGCAGATGAGCAACAACAGATGATATATAATACCCATATCTTTTTTTTTTACAAAAAGAAAGCCAAAACAGACATGAAAAACTGAAAAACTAAAAGCACTCTTACTACTTCCATAGATGTGAAGGGGTGAAGTAGCAACCAGTGCTGGTGATCAAATGCCCTTGGTCAATTGATCAAGTATCATCAGCAAGTGTGACTATATATCTATCAAAGCCAATGTTGTAGGAGTTTCCTGGTCTCCAACATTGAGGTGTGAATTAAATGCCAAAGAGTAAAGACATCAATAGGGATCTGAGAGGAGCAATTGCTGTTGCCCATCAATCTGGGATGGGTCATAAGACTTTTCCCAAACAATTTAAACTCCATCATTCTACATTCCAGATGCTTAAGCAGAGAACATTCAAAGCAGTTGCCAATCTTCTCAGAAATGGGAGTCCAAGCAAATTCACCCCAAGTTCAGAACATGTAATACTCAGAGAAATTAAAAACAAAAAATGAAACCAAGCATTACATCTCAGGCTCTCCCTGCCTCATTTAGACTGTTAAGCATTAAAAGTGCATGAGAGCACGGTTAGAAAAAGTCTGAACAAGTATGGTTCCTTTGAAAGAGTTGCCAGGAGAAAGCCTCTGATTTCTAAAAAGGACATGGCAGCAACACTTCGATTTCCAAAGTTAGATCTGAGCAAATCACAAGACTTCTGGAACACTGTCCTCTGGACAGATGAGACCAAAGTGGACATGTTTGGCCGTAACGCACAGTGCCATTTTGGTGAAAACCAAATAAAACATATCAATACAAACATCTCATACCAACCACCAAGCAGAATCATGAAGGCATTTTGGCTTGTTTTGCAACCGCAGGACCTGGCTACTTTGCAGTTATTGAGTCGTGTATGAATTCCTCACTATACTAAATAATTCAGAATCAGAATAGGTCTGGAAGGGACCTTGAAGGTCTTCTAGTCCAGCCCCGTTCAAGCAGGAAATCCTATACCGTTTCAGTACCTGCCCAGTGTCTTCTTCAAAACTTCCACTGATGAACCACTCATATGGTCTGAGGGCAAGCTGTTCTACAGGTTAATTGTTCTCACTGTTAGGAAGTTTCTCCTAAATTCCTAAATTGCTTCACTCCTTGAGGAGTTTCCATCCATTGTGTCTTAGCCTGCCTTCAGGTGCTTTGGAAAATAAGTTGACCCCACTCCTTTGTGGCAACCTCTCAAATACTGGAGCACTGCTATCATGTCCCCTCTACTCCTTCTTTTTCTATAAACTAGCCAACTCAAATCCTACAACTGTTCTTCATGTTTTGGCCTCCAGGCCTTTAATCAACATAGTTGCTTTTCTTTGTACTTTTCCCAAAAGATCTTTTTTGTAATTTGATGGCCAAAAGTAGATACATTATTCCAGATATGGACTTATTAAAGCTTTATAAAGTGGGGCTAATACTTCACGTAATTTTGATTCTAGAGTCCAATGTGAGACCATTTGTCCAACAGCAGTTTCTCACACATGGCTGCTGTGATAACCCGAGACAAGGCATGAAGGCCACACGGCCAACTGAGACTTCAAACTTCCCTTTAATGCTCTACCTTTCCCCAAAACGTTCTCACATATATGGCAAGGCCTGGAGCAAAGCATGCTCTCTCTCACACAAACACACACACACACACACACACAACACATGCAGCAGCCTCGGGCTGCGAGTAGTCGAGCAAAATGCTGTCAGCACAACAGCTTCAAAGCAAGAAGTCCAGCAAGGCAAAGGAATAAAGCTTTGAGTCCACAAAGCAAGGAAGAAGGCAAGAAGCCCTGCAAACTCCAAACATTTGCAACCGCACGCACAACTCCATGAATTCAGCGTTTGTTCCTGACAAAAGCCCCTCCTTACAGTGTCTCCTTAAGTATCAGTCCCCAGGTGTGCCTTATGAAGAGGGAGGGCGCTCTCCTCCCGAGTCAGGAGTCAGACTGCGCTGTTCCCGCCTCCTCTCTCCATCCTTGGGGATCCGGAGGGGGCAGTCCTTGCCTGAGCTCCGTCGCTCCTCGTTTCCACTGCCTCCCCTCTCTCGGTCCTTATTTCTGACTGCTGGCAAACGATCCCAATCCCGAGGGGCCCAGGGGCTGCCTCATCCTGCTCCTCCCCACATTCCTCCAAAGCTAACAACGCCACCCCCTCAATCTCTCTCTGGCTCATCCTCCTCTGCAGATTCCGGCTCCAACAGGGGCACGACAGCATTTCTGATTTGGCTTTCTTTTTGCAAAAAAAATACATGATAACAAGATGTGACACCAGTTTGTTCATGTGTTATTGATCATCTGAGGTTATATTTACGTGCTTTTAAGATTTCAAAGGACCAGATGATTTTTACTATGTACTGATATGTAAAAACCATAGAACTCAAAATGGTGTACTTTCTCTTTCAAATGGCTGCATATTTGGATGAAATGGGAAGAGATTTTACATTTGCAGATATACGTATACAGAGAGAAATACAAATGCAAATGTATATATGGAGAAAATCCATGTTTTCAAGCCTGAAAAATGTCCCAAAATAGTTAAAAGTCAAACCTTCTGAGGTAATTTACAGATCTGGGGCTTCAATTGATGAAATGAGCCCTCAAGCCTGAGCAAGATATGAAACACCAGTTTTGCTCACGGAAGTCCTCAGCTCCAAATAAGGGCAGAAAACACTGCCCAGAACCCCTCTGGGGACATCCCCATTCAAATATTTCTCCATTATTGAGCATAATTGGGACTGGCATCATTGTCACTAAGAAGCCCAATCATGAAGTCTGATGTCACAGGACAGTGTCAACTTACATCTCTTCCTCTGCAGTTGTTAAACAAATCCCTGTGGGTTGTTACAGGACATTTCACATGACTGTGAGTTGCAGCTTCCTGCCTATATCCCCACTGATTTTGCTTGACAGAAGCTAGCGGGGAAGGTCACACATGGGGATCCTGAGTGTAGGATGCTTCAACAATCATAAATGTGCAGCATTTGGCAGAACACAAATTGGCTCAAGTCCTTTTGCTGCCAAATTTATAACAACAGGATCTGCTGATGTGTGGTCACTTTATACAATTTGTGGACAATCTGTACTTCTGCTTTCACAGTGCCACTATAACTCTGAAGGTTCAGGAAACAAGGGGTAAGTGAGGACTACTTATACAACTGAACATCCCCAAAAATACAATTATTGTATTTTTTTTGCAGTGCTAGGTTAAGCACAGTTGAACCCAGTTAATACACAGATGGGGCATGAATATGAAATACCCTGCTTGTTGGCTAGACATGGAAGTTAAAATAAATCTCAGAGGAAGGAAGATGAAGTTCAGTCTGATATTGTTGCCAAGAAAACAGCAGATCCATAACAGAATAGCAGAGTTGGAAGGGACCTGGGAGGTCTCTAGTTCAGTCCCTGCTCAGGCAGGAGACTTTATATCACTCCTGGTTAATTGCTACCCTGTCTCTTCTTTAAATCCTTCAGTGACGGATCACCCCCAATTTCTGGAGGCAAGCTGTTCCCAAGGAACTAATCTTAACTTGAAGGAGACTTTTTAAAATATTTCCACCAGCAGAACATTGCGGCCACCAGTGTTAAAAGCATGAAGCACCAGTGGACTCAAAATTTGGGGAGGGAAGGAACATTTAACAGCAGCTGATATGCTTCAGCCTAGTTGCTTCTCTGCCTCAACATAATGGAGGAAACCAAACAGCCCTACTTGCTCCCTGCCTCTCCTCCAACCTGACTCAACTCACCTTCCAGCTGCTGCTTCAAGCCTGGGAACTGCAGAAGAACCGCTCTGTGCACCACCTTCCTCCCATGAGTGATCCGGAAGAAGCTCCTCTCCTCCCATCCTTTCTAGCACTGCTGTCTGTACTCCATGGTTTTAACTCCTTTAAGCTCAACTACATATACCTATTAAGTGCTTTCTAGTCACCAAGAAAGGACTCCCTGGAGAAGAGCCTAATGCTGGGAAAAATTGAGGGCAAAAGAAGAAGAGGACGACAGAGAATGA
>JANHFR010589634.1:0-10835 GCA_032468015.1 Mimophis mahfalensis | reverse complement strand
CTACACAATACGACTTACAGAATTGGAAGTGGCCATTTAGTCCCACCCCTGTTCAGTACATTCATGATAGATGGCTGGCTAGTTCTGCCTGAGCATATCCAGTAAAGGGGAATTTATATGATAGAGAACAAGGCTTAACCATCTTCTGTATGCCACCACTTCAGTATTTGAAGAGTATTATTATATTTCCTGCTTCCTGTTATCCTTTTCAAGGCTAAATACATCCAGTTCCCTCAATTCGTCTGGTAAAACTTAGTTTCTAGTCCTCTGATTATTCTTGTGGCCTTTCTCTGGACCTCTTTTAACTTTGCTGAATCTTTCTTAAAATGCTGTGCCCAGAATTGGACATAATTTTTAAAGTAGCTTACGGCTAAGGTAAACAAAGGAACATAGAGAAACTTTATTTATCTTATTACAGTCTAAAACTTGTTTTAATAATTGCATCAGACGTACTCAACTCCTGATCAAGAATAGTTCCAAAATATCTTTCACAAAGATACTCATTTGGTTTTGTTTTCCTATATGAAGATCTTTAGAAAGTCTCTTTTGTTTTTCAGTCTGCTTTCTGACCTATCCAGATTACTTTGAGTTTTGCCTCCTGTAATATAAATTTTTCTAACTGTTATGTGTCATCTGCAATTTGATAGAGTTCTTTCCATCTCATCCACCTAATCACTGCTGAACATATTGCAGAGTACTGATCTAGGACCAAACTCTGTGTCACCTCACTTAATGAGCTCTCCATTATGATTTTCATGCCAGCTGTGGGTTCGATTAATAGAGGTGCTATATACCTTAATCTAGTGTTTCATCTATATATTTAGCATTTGTTCTTGGATGATTTTGTTAAAATTTTCTGTTTCAAAAGTTAACCTTGATGGATATTGATCTAATTCAGTGGGTAATGTGTACATGTTTAGCATGAAGTAAAAAAAAAAAAAAATCAAAACCATCAATAATTCTTTAGTTAAAATGGTGTATACAGGTAGGTAAAACAAGCTCAGACCCCAAAACCTGCAAACTAACTTAAGGCAAAATTATCAAGTTTTAAACCCTGTATTTAATACAGTATTGTGATACTGTGACATTATAGATGGACACTGTACTTTATGACCTACTTTGCTTTCTGGCATTTCTTTTTTTTTTTTTCTATTGGCGTGGCATTTTAATCCACTTTTTGTCATCAGCCTAGACACTAATAATCTTGCATAGAATGCATTGGTTAGATATTACCATTAGAGCATTTTTGTGACTCTAATGTTTCAACAACTGTTACATCTGCTGAATAGAAAAAAATTCCAGTAGAAATCACTTGAGACTAAGCATTGTTTCAGGGATGATCTTTTTCCTGTGATCAGATTCTTTATCATGTGTAATTGCTAATTTTATACCAATTGGTAATTTTATACCAATTAGTGTTTTATTTTGATAGTTAAACTGTACACTGAAGATGGCATTTAATTTCATTGTACAAGGTGCAATGACTGTAAAGTACTACCAATGCAATTGGTAGTTGCATTGTGGAAAATATGCATTTGGAAAAATGCATATTTGTAAATTGGTATGGAAAATTTAAATTAATTTGAATATTAGTTATACTGTGTGGATAGGAAGTAATGACTGCAGTGATTCTGTATACAGGACCGGTGATCATTGTGATGCCTGTTCGGAATCAGACCTACAGAAAGTGGTGGCCAGTTTTTGAAAGACGTAGGGCTGATTCTCCATAGTAAAATTATTAAAGGGATATGGTTAGCTGGGAACTTGATCTTAAATCTTCCTGCCCTTTAATTTCCATGATTGCAAGAAACTCCAGTGCAATAGCTCATATGCAAGACATAAAGCCAATAAGCTTCTTTAATGTTGGTCTTTATGTAAGATAGACAGTTTATGATTCAGAAAGAATAATGTAATTGTTGAGATTTGTTGTTCTCTTCATCTTCCACGAATTGATTCAATGTTATAAAGCCTTCTAAGTTGATAGCCATCACAGTATTTTACTACAGAAAATTCCATAGTTTGTATATTGTTGAAATTTTTTGTTTTTTTATCAACCCTGAATTTCCCCATTTAAGTTTCAAGGAATAGTCAAACTTCTCACATTGTGAGAAGGAAACAAAATCTTATTTAGTATCTATGGCATGCATTATAATAAATACTTTTGTTATGTTCCCTATGAACTTTTTTTTAAGCTGAAAGTCTCAATTGTTATAGGTTTTTTCCTGAAAACTGTTGGAGCTCCATAGTTTTTGCACTCTTTCCAGCTCTGTAATATTTTTTAATTCTACACCAGTGGTGGTATCCTATCAGTTTGGCCTGGTTTGGCTGAACCAGTGTCAGTAATTTTGGGTGGTTCGCTGAACTGGCCAAAACAACCCCTGGCTGGCCCTGCCCACCTACCCCCGCCCCACCATTTCCTTTTTAAAAGTTCAGCTGATTCGCGCAGCAGAACTAGTAGCCATGCGAATCAGCTGAGCTCCAGCTTTTGAACCACAGGGAATACACTGTTCCCCTCCATTTCTGTTCTCCAGTTTTTGTGGGCTCCACAGAGGCTGTGGAGCACAGAGAAACAGCTTTTGCACTGCTCTGGAGAGCAGAAATGGAGGGGAACAGCGTGTTCCCTGTGCTGCAAAAGCCACGCGCGTGCACATGCAAAAGTGCACGGAAGCCAGGCATGTGCACCCACATTTATTTTTAGCAAACTGGTGGTGGGATTATTTGAATCCCACCATTGTTCTACACAATATATGTAGTTGCATCACGGATTTATACAATGACACTATTATCTGTTAAATACGTTTTGGTTGTTGAATTTGCTCTCTAAACAGGAAGTTATTCTCCATCTTAGTCCTTTATTTAACATTCCTACAATTTGATGATTCCTAAGCTTTTCTGTTGATTTCCTGACTCCCACTTCTTTCTAAACACTTTTCTATGGATTCCCAGAGTGTTCATTTGGTAAACTTACCTGTGCCCTATACATCTGCACAAGTACAGAAAAGTCATTAACAGGCATCAGTCACTTAGGAATCAGGGTTTGTTTGTTTTTTAAGAAAGTAGCAGCATATTGTGCATTAACATCTGAACAAGACACCTGTAAGATCACCATCATACCTTCCTTTTGGGACTAAATAGAACGGTTTTCATTTAGCTATTAGTTCCTGGCAGCACTTATCTCACTGACTGGCTGTTTAACTACCTTTTTTCTCTCTCTTCCACTGAGTATGTAATATAACAATAGATAAACAGATAGCCGCAGAGAAAATAGTTTTTAAAGGAGATCAGTAGTATTGATAATACACTAGCAGAGCTTTTGATTTGTGTTTCTTTTGTGTGTATGTTTGTGTCTATGCCTATGCACTTGTGTTTGAATATGTACACACACACCAATATTTGTGAGTATTTTTTCCTTCTTAAGGAAATGGTTTTAAATAAGGGATACTTCATCTACTAAAAAATACACTTGTAGCAGCTGCTAAGCCCATCCATAAGCCTGCTTTGCGTTGTATTTGTGATGGGACTGACAGCGCATGGAGCAGCCTGATTATACCCAATTCCATTTTAGCAAGCCTGGCAATGTAATTTCACAGGGCGATCTGTGTTTGAATGTAATAGCAGCCTGTGCTAAGGTGTCAGAATATTAAAGGCGCTAATGGAAAAGCTCCCTGATACACAGGGGGGAGAGCATTACAGGAGACGTCGCAGATGGCTGGGCACTAAGCTAATGGGGCAGGATCCAAGGAGGGTGGTGGAGGCAGGGGAGAAAATGAGAGATGGGAGCACTATGGGAACATGGGCACCTGGTTCCTTTTTTGCATGGAAATTAAAATGTGTGTGTGCGTGTGCACTTATAAGTATTTAGCCTTCACGAGTATGTTGCAAAGTATAGTTGGCTAGAGATTCCCACATTGTAACAGTGATAATTGATAGAGCAAGGGGGTAATATGCATATATGCTGATAGACAGGAAAGGTATTTGAATAAAAAAATTGTGGAGTTAAAAACAATTTTGTCAACTGACATTCGGCCTGGAAGTGTCTGGGGAGGCAGTTGTAATTTCTTTGGTATCATTTTCAGGCTTCCTTAGTCTTTCTTCAAAAAAGGGCTATTCTGCTAGGGAATGATTGTCCTGTTGACAGTGGATTGGGTTTAAATGTGCACTCAAATAAAGTTTTTGCAAGAGGAGGAAAAAATGAGGAGATTCTTCTGGAGGGTGACAGAACATCTGTAATAATGTGGCAGGATGAAGCTTTGAGGGCAGAAGAGATTACTCGTTGCTGTCTGAATCCGTCCTCCAGCACAAAGGTTCTGTTGAATCCCAGGTTTCTTTGTGAATGGATAAAGTCCAGAACTTATTCTTTTTTCCAATTTTGGATCATATTCACCAAGTGCAGTAGGAATAACCCTAACAACAAAATCTGCATGCATATTTTTGCATTGGAGTCTGTTGCCACTATATGCTTGTATTCTGTGGGGCTCTGTGTTGTCCCCTGCTTTTTCCCCTTTATCTTACAGGCATGCATTCACATAGAAGTGTAGAGGTGCATAGAATGTACTATGTGTCTGTTTCCTAAGCAATAATGGAAATATTTTTTCAGGTTTAATTTTTTTTTAAATTCTGCAGCTAGAAGATTGTATTTTACAATTAAAGGTCACTTATCCAAATCAGATGAATTATCATAAATGTATTTGACAAGATTTTTTAAATTCCAGTTGTTGTTTTTTTACTCTTTTTTATAAACCTGTGAGATGCAGCAAGGAATGGAATCATGAAAAAAGAATATGGACAAAGACAATGGAGTAATAAGGAATCGGGAGCTGAGATTATTCTTGGATTAACGAATATCCACATTTCTTTGAAATGGAATATAACAGTAGTAATTTGTCTATTCCCCGATTTTAAAGGTTTCGTGTAGAAATCTTGGTCTTAGAACAAAAAATATTTTAGATAGCAAGTGTTGTAAATTGTAAACCAGATCTACGTATTTTATAACATGAAACGTTTCCCAGGCTCAGTGCATTAATAAAGATTATAAGTAAACTTCTACTAAAGAATTATTTAAAGCTAAAGAACTATGGAGAATCCTATGCCCGCACATGGCTGTGCCTAAATTAAACAGGATCCTTTTCAATAGTGCTTTAACTATCTTTGCCTACGTCAGGCTAGCTGCACTTTTAGAACATTTTATAGAATCTGTTCATAGCTTTAGGCCAATAAGGTCCTTAATATTTTAATGCAGAAATTTAATTGTAGGCTGTTAAAAATATATGTTCTTCTAAGATTTTGTAATTATTTATTTTAATGGCACAAATGCTAATTAATTCAGTGTCATAAATATTAATGCCAGGTTTCTCTGGGAAGACAGTTAAAAGAAAAATGAAAGTCAGTGATCACCTTTATTGAGTTTAAGTCTGAAATTCGGTTTTTTTTGGGTTTTATTTACTTAGTCCAAATGGATCTTCTTCCTGATAGTATGTGCACACTTGAGGAACTCTGCATTTGTTGTGGAAGAGAAATCCTAAGCCTGATATAGTCAGTGTATTGTCTCTTTGCAGTAGTCTTTTTAGAGATTCTTTAATCAGTATATAGTTTTATCTCTGCCTGTTATCAAAGCCTTCTGGTTCGATTGTTTTTTATTATTAGAATGACAGTCTAAATCTGGCAAATCTAATTTTTTCCCATTACTATTGCTTGTTTAACGTGTATCTGCAATACAAGTATTTATCTCATGTGGAATGGAACAAGTGTTCCCAGTGTATTTCAGGAACATCTCATGGCTGCTTAGTGTGATGTGCATATGTGGAGGGAAATCAAATTACAATTGAAGTGCTTAAAAAGTATTTTGCTAAGGAGAAGCTGATGTGTCCAGGAGTTCAGGGGTGTTCTAGAGACTTTCTCTCTGTGCATTTTACTGACTGTAGAGTGCCACTTATTAGCAAGGGAGAAGAGAGATGTGCCACACACTCATGTGCTCCGGACAGAAAGGGATGGATGGAGCTGGTGTCAGGGCAGCAATTGCTTATCATGCCTTATCTTGGAATATGAAACTGTATTGCATGACATCCACAGGCAGGCTGAATAGATATGCCAATTCATCTCCAGCCTGGGCTTTGACAAGCTAGACTGCCCTTGTTGAAAGGCATCCGTCAAATGAGAACTGCTGGCTGCTTTTTCCCTTTCTTAGAGTTTCTCTCGCTCTCTTGCTCCAGCTCCCCGCCTCCCTTTCCCCTCCTTTCCCCGCTTCCCCCTAAGCTTTTTCCACACAAAATTGAAAAGCTTTTGGAAATCAGAATAATACAGCCCCCCCCACACCTAATACCATTTTAAGTACCCCTCCCATCCCCAAATAGAATTGATAAGAAGCCTAGTATATGAAGGCATGTTTAGATAACATTGAGAATATTATAGTGAGTGAAGGAAAGGGTTTTTTTCCCCCTTCTCTTTCTCCCTCCCCCTCCTGTGCCGTGTGTCTAAGCCGAGAAAGGCGACAGCACCCTGGCTAATACGAGTGTTTAATATTTGATGTGTTGGGATAAAGCAGGATCACCTTCGAATTGAATTGAGTGTCAGAATGAGAATCTATTACTGAAATTTTTGTGTGATTTGACAGCAAAGCAGACGATGTTATTCTTCACTAGTTACTGCAATCTTCTTCCCTACATCACTTAAATATTTTTTTCTTTGCTTGAGTAAACACACATTATCCTTTTTTTATCCCTCTCTTCCTCCCCCCCCCCCCCCTTTTAAATCAAGGCTGCCTACTTGGGTCTGATAGAGTATATTGTTATTTCTTTATTTGTCCTATTAAATGGAATTTCTGATAGTTTAATCCTGCTTTTGTAAGTGATTTAAAAATACTTGAAAAGCCATGAATGTAGCAGCCCCTCTATCTAAATTGCTTAAAAGGGTACACACTATGGTTATCTATGGGCATAGATAGCTGTATCTGCTTTTTGACTGTACATTGAGATGGGTAGACTGTGTGAGAAATATTGTTGAATGTTCAAAGCTTGCTCGGCATCCAGAAAGTGAAGTTGCCACAAAAATGTATGTTTAATATTGTTACTCTAGCTGCTTTTGTTGCTACACAGTCCAAGAATATTTTAGGCATGGAATTGTACATTTGTTGGAATTTTATCAGGCCTGTATATTTCTCATTTTCAATTTTGAATTTGTTTTGACAGTAAAATATTTTTATATTAGCAGAGCCATCCCCAGGAAGCTCACTTTGGGCTCAATCCTTTGTATGGAAGAAGCAGTAAAAAAAAAAAAAATCTGGACTAATAATATAATCTCTTTGTTTTATGTTCTGTATACTTAATTCTCCTTGTAAGAAATTGAAGACACTGACTGTTATGTTGGTGATGCAAAGCGAATGGTTGTTACTTTTGTCTTGGGCACTGTGGCTGAGTTGTATAGATTAGTGTTTGCAATCTGGTGCCCTCTAGAAATACTAGCCAAAACTGCTGAAGCCACTAGGTAGCATGGACCTAGGCAGTTAGGGCGATGGAAGTTGTGGATCAGTATAGCAGGAACCTGCACTAGGCATGAGAAAACTAAAAATTTAAAGCTTTTCCATTCAGTTATCTCCATAACCTAAATGCTTTTCAGATTAATAATAATCAGATACGTTAGGCATCAGGCTAGAAACCAGGAGACAGTGAGTTCTAGTTCCACCATAGTTATGAAGCCGGCTGGGTCACTCTCTTTCAGTCCTAGTAAAGCCACTTCCTCTACCCCCCCCCCCCACCAAAAAAAAAACCTTGCCAAGAAAACAGTAGGGTATAATCCAGACATTAGCCAGGAGATAAAAAGCTGATTCAAAAGTATGTGTATGAACACGCATGTGTGAGCATGCACACATACACTCACAAATAGGAAAAAAACAAAAGAATGAAAAAAAGAAGTTGTGATCTTCCCTATATTGGTGAATTACAAGTTCTAGAAAGTATTGCAGGATTGTTGGAAATTGTAATTCAGCAGCATTTGAAGGATCAAAATTTGCCTGCCTTTATTTTAAGCTGCCTCTTGTGATCATTGTAGTAATCATCCTTATAAGAGAGTATCTATTTTCTTGAACCCACAGCATTTCATCTTGTTACAGTTAAGTCTGGAAACAGATCTTCCAATCCACACTATTACAGCCTTCAAAAACTGGAAAAGATTTCTGGGTGGTCTGGGATAGAGGTATTCAGCCAGGTATCATCCGTATACTGATGATATCATATTCCAGAACGTTGGATGCTTTAACGTTGCAGCTTCCTCTCAAATTAAATAATATAGAGAAGAGGGTTTAACTCTGGGGCTCCATAGAGAAATGCCTGAAGTCTTAATTTCTTCTTTCCACGCACAGTGATTAAACCATCCAGCTCTCCCAACTGGGATAGTTAATCCAGAAGGTTGCATGCCATTTAGAGTCCTATGTACCATCAGTGTATACCACAGGTGACAAACACTGTTCTAGTATTTTAGGACTTGAGTAAATGAAATAAGATACTGGAAAAAGAGCGTGAGAGAAAGACTGGATTACAGCACAAGACTTTAGGACAATATATACCAGTGCTCTTTTTTATTATTTTTAAATACTTTTTGTTGATAAGTTAGGTGCTTATTGTTAAGATAAGTGAAGTGACCACCTGATACAAAAATAATTTTGTCTATGGGATTTTGAGAGTTAAACCCGGGTGCTCATGTCGTAACGCAAATCCTTCCAAAGTGCTTGTCTCTTCCGCTGTGCCTGCCCCTGTGGTGGGGTTTTCTGTAGCAGAAAGCTCGGTTTGCATTTGGTGGGCTTATGCTGCCTCCCAGAGCTGCTAAGAAAATGTTGGGCAATGCTTAATATTTATGCAGAAGAACTTTCTTGACATCATGTAATGAATGACTACTACAGTTAACTTTCTTATCTTTGTAGAGGAAGCATAACCTGAACTTTTGAAGATACAAATGGCACAGCATGTGGCTGTGAAATAATAGTAAATTTGGCTATGCCCTCTATTCTGGCTTTTGATATTAGTGGCATTTGGAAAGAAAGTTTTAACTAACAAAATATTCCCATAGGCGACACTTCTGCTCAACACTGAGACTTTGTTGCATTGTGTGATTATGAACCAGATACATTGAGTTCATAAAATCAAAGTGCCCCGCTAAAGACTTTAGAGCTTTAAATCTAATACTGACAGAAAGGTTTTCATTATAAAAATTAGAACTTTGAGAGGCTCTCTGAGACACAGATTCGCAAACCTGTTTTTCTTTCTCTGGTATTGCCAGTGGTGTTAAATTAATGCATTACTAGTTCTTACACTACCAATATCTAGGTTGCAAGGAATAACTTTCACAAACGTTTAGGGATAAGTAGATGAGTTTAATATGTCTTGAAAATTCACAATTAAATTGTGGGATCTTTTGCAATGCAATCCAGGTAGTCCTCAACTTACATCCATTTTTTTAGTGATTGTGCAAAGTTACAACAGCTCTGAAAAAAGTGACTTATGATCTATGGTTTTTCACCTTAGGACCATTCCAGGATCCCCATGATCAAAATTCAGATGCTTGGCAACTGATTGATATTTATGACAGTTGCAGTGTCCCAGATCATTTGATTGCCTTTTGTGGCCTTCTGATAAATAAAGTCCACAGAGAAACCAGATTCACTTAACAACTGGGTTACTAATTTAACAACTCCAGATTCACTTAACTGTGGCAAGAAAGGTCATAAAATAGGGCAAAACTCACTTGGTATCAATCTTACTTCATAACAGAAAATTTCAGTGTAGTTTGAGGACTAACCTGTAGGTCTGAACATCTGTTATTAGTAGCAGTAGATGAAAATATGCAAGGTAAGATATTGAGACTTCTGCTTACGTGTCCTGTTTTTATTATAGACTAACAAATTCTCTTCCCCTCCCCCCACTTTTACTCATGTTGTCTGAAATTTCACATTAGGGAATGTATAGACAGCATCCTGTCTTTCATCTGTCTTACTTGGTCTGGGAAGCCCCAGTGGCAACTACTGTGAAGCCATTTCTCTCCTGCTTTAATAGAGGCTTTAACAGGCAGAAGAAGAACTTTCCTCTTTAAAGATTAAACGTTGTGTTTAAATATTAAACAGCCATGCTCCTATCTCCTGATTGCTTGGCCACTGCCAGCAGGCGGCTCAGAATTGCCCATTTTAATTAAAAACTTTATTTTCAAATACAATTCACTGGTCACACATCTCCGAGCGCAATTCCTGCTTTCCCTCCCTGCTTTTCTTACCAGAGTCTGGGACAGCCTCTCTTTTTCAGGTGGCATGTTTTGCTTTCTGTCTCTCATTTTTAGCTCCTTGATTTCTGTCTGCCTACACCAAAGTGACAGCCTGTGCAAGGCCCTGAGTGCAAGTGGCTTCGTCAAGGGCTGATCAATGCCCCTGGCACTTCCTTCCAAAACCCTAGGAAAAACAATTAAAACCCAATCGATCTTGCAGGCAGCTGTGAATATGCATAAGGGTACACTTGACCTTCAGTGCTCAGGCCACCTTCCATGCTGCTTCTTTAACAAGTTTGGTCAGGTATGCCTGTCATTTACAATGACCTTGATCAGCATAGAAGAGTGGAAGGAAAGGAAAAACCCATTTCTGGTGCTGGTTCTGATTTAAGGGCCACTCACTGTACTTTGGAAGGCAATCCCATAACTCATTTAAATATGTGATGATGATTTTACAGAATGTATAGGACAGCGTTGTTTTCACAACTGGTCTTTTCCCTCTTTTCTCTTTTCTCTCTTTTCTCTCTTCTCTTTTCTCTCTCCTTCCTTCCTTCCTTCCTTCCTTCCTTCCTTCCTTCCTTCCTTCCTTCCTT
>JANHFR010582508.1:0-10859 GCA_032468015.1 Mimophis mahfalensis | reverse complement strand
CCTTCCTTCCTTCCTTCCTTCCTTCCTTCCTTCCTTCCTTCCTTCCTTCCTTCCTTCCTTCCTTCCACAGTATTGCAAGCAAATTCTGCCTACTGCAAGGAGCTCAAACCTGACTGACTCAAGGTGGACTCAGCCTTCCGTCCTTGTGAGGTCATTAAAATGAGGAGCCAGATTATTGGCGGACAAGAGGCTGACTCTGTAAACCGCTCAGAGAGGGCTGTAAAGCACCGTGAAGCGGCATATAAGTCTGAGTGCTGTTGCTAACTTAACTGCAACGATCCCATAACAACTGAGGCAAGAAAGGTCATAAACTGTGGCAAAATTCATTTTAACAAACGTCTGACTTAACCATAGAAACTTTGAGCTCCATTGTGACCACTGTTAAGTCAAGGACTAGCTATGTCGATTCTGTTCTGTTCTAAAAGGCCTGGGAACCGCTGGCTGAGGGGGAACTTCTGTCTTTTATATTTTGATTTTCCTTCCTAGAGAGAAGCTGGATTGCTTCTTACCCTCCCACCTTTGCCACAGAGGCCACAAGCTCTTTGCCAGCCTTCGGAAACGGGCCAGCTCCCGCGCGCCCGCCAGCGAGCTGGGCCTCCTGCGTGCCTTTCGTGAGGTCCGGGAGGCAGGGGCTTGCGAAGAATACACCACGCTGCTCCAGTTGTACCACGCCTACCTGCAAAAGTGCCACGAGCTTCCTTATTATGGGTAGGTTTGGTGTGACACGGAACCACGAACCCCAGGAGAAGTTGGGCAAGGCGTCCTTTGGTCACGAATCGCGCACTCTTGCCCACCTCTTCTCTCTCTCTCTCTCTGCAGCTGTGCCTTCTTCTTTGGGGAAATAGACAAGCCGGCTCAGGGGCTGCTGCATCGGACCGGACGCAAAGCCGTGACGGTGGCCATTAGCCTGGAGGGGGTCTATATCATGGACAGCAAGGAGAAGGTAAACCCGGGAGGGCGGTGGGTGGGCTGGCCCAGCCGTTTGGGGTTCTTCGCCCTTTTTATGGATTCGGCTTACAAGTTGGTTAAGGTGGCCTGTTATTAGATTAACAGAATTGGAAGGGACCTTGTAGGTCATCTAGTCCAACCCCCTGCCCCAGCCGGAGACCCTACACCATTTCTGACAGGCGGCATCCAGTTTATTCTTAAAAGCCTCCTGTGATGAAGCTCCTACAACTTCTGAAGGCAACTCCTGTCCCATGGGTTGATTGTTCTCATTTATTCAGTACAGGGGGATCCTCAACTTACAACTGTTCATTTAGTGATCAAAGGTACCACAACGCTGAAAAAAAGTAGACTTAGGGCCATTTTCCACACCATTGCAGCATCCCCATATTCACCTGATCAAAATTCAGACAGTCCGGAATACAGGTAGTTCTCAACTTACAAAGCTGGCTGAGGAATTCTGGGAGTTGAAGTCCACAAGTCTTAAAAATGGCCAGGGTTGGAGACCCCTGTGCTAGATGAGACAAAGTCGGCGAAAAGCCCTTCCATCATTTTGCCTCCCGCGTAAAACCTTTTCCGTCTTCCTTGTAGTATGTTCTGCTGGGCCTGCACTTCCAGGAATTATCGTGGGACCACACGTTTCCAAGCGAGGAGGAACATATCCTGTGGTTGGAATTTGACGGGGAAAATGAAGGCCGGCAAGTGAACAAGTTGCTCAAGATTTACTCTAAGCAAGTATGTGCATCCTGGATAGAGAGTTAAACTTCAATGGGGGCGGGGGGGTGTCACATAGTAATTTACATTACAATTAAACCTATTTTCTGGCTCCGTTGTGGTCGTAATTCGAGGACTGCCTGTATCCTTTTTCCTCTCTGGCATTCCACTTTTCTTCACTGTTCTCCCACGTAGGGCAAGAATAAAGAGGCAGTCCTCGACTTACAACAGTTCGTTTAGTGACCATTCAAGGTTACAACGGCACTGAAAAATGGGACTTACGATCGTCCTTCAGTGTTACAGTAATTTAGGACCATTTTTCAGACTTATGACCATTGCAGCATCCCCAGGGTCACCTGATCCAAATTTAGGGGATTGACAACTGACTCGCATTTACGATGGTTGCAGCGCCCCGGGGTCACGTGATCCCCTTTTGCAACCTTCTAACCAGCAACATCAACGGCGAAACCAGGTTCGCTTAATAACCAGGTTACTAATTGAAGAGCTGCAGTGACTCGCTTAACAACTCTGGCGAGAAGAGCTGTAAAATGGGGCAAAGCCTGCTTAACCCATGTCTCGCTTAGCAACATAGATTTTGGGCTCAGTTGGAGTCATAAACAGAGGACTACCTGCCATTAAATGGACCTGCATCTCCCTTTACAGGCCGAACTGATGAGTGGTCTCATCGAATACTGTATTGAGCTGAACGCATCTGCCAGGGGCGTGGATTCAGAGCCGGCCACGGCTGCGGTGCCCACATCTGATCAGCCGCCCAAAATTCAGCGACAGAGCAGCGTGCTCCGTAGCCGGATCCAGCGTTTAGCCACCATAGACTACGTTGAGGAAGGTAAGCTGGTGAAAAAAGAAAGTTGAGAGCAGGGTGTTGCCTTTCCCAAAACATCGCCAGCATATCCCAACATAAAACATTTGCATCTGAACAAGTTTTCTGTCTAAGAAACACCATTGCATTTGTCCTCAGGCTCATCCAACAGCATTCATTTTTAAAAAAAATAATATTATTTATTGGTTAAAAACAAAAGCACACACAAAAAATAAAATAAAAATAAAAATAAACACATAACAACAAGGACAAACAGCACAAAATATACAATATAAAAATCTCTTTCAATCACTGAGGAGTGGATATCTAGGCATCAACCACATATCCCTAATTTCTATGTACAAATCATCAATCTCTTTTTCCTGGCTTCATATTCATTTTTTAGCCAATTGTAGGTGGTTTCCCATGTCTTATAGTATTCCCCATACTCTAAAATCTTCAGGGTCAGCCTGTCCATTTCTGCACACTGTAAGATCTTGTTTACCCTTTGCTGCTCATTGGGGATCTCTCCCATTTTCCACGCCTGGGCGTATAGAATTCTGGCAGCCATCACTACGTGTAATATTAGATACTCCATAGGCTTATTAAAATTTTTGGGCAGTATCCCTAATAGAAAAATTTCTGGCTTCCAGTCTAACAAACAGCATTCTTTTTAGCAAAATGCATTCATCCCTTAGGTCAGCTCGCTAGAATCTTCTTTACTGGGACACCTTCCATCCAGTTATTAAATATGGGACGCAGGAATCGTGGAGGATTGCTCTTTCCTGGTTGTGAGAAACGGGGCTGGACTGAGTGACTCTTTGAATTTGGTCCAGCTGGTCTCATCCCAGGAAATTGTAGGCTGGAGCTGCTGAGCCCCCTACTTGTTCGTATCTGGTCTGGTGGCTGGAAGAGAAGACTGCTATGCTGAAAAGCAACCTTCTATTTTTAAGCGTCGTCAGAATTTCCTGCATTAGCAGTTGCAATAGCACATACGGCCTCACAGCCCTCTCTAAGTAGTTTACAGAGTCAGCCTCCGTGACGCAGCGCCGGGATTTGAACTGCCGAACTGCCGGCCTTTCTGATCGACAAGCTCAGAGTCTTAGCCACTGAGCCATCTTTTGAATGCAGTCCTGCAGGCTAATTCTGACTGCTGGAATTTTGGTTCTCACGGGCTGAAGGTTGACTCAGCCTTCTGTCCTCCGAGGTCGGTAAAATGAGGACCCAGATTGTTGGGGGCAAGAGGCTGACTCTGAACTGCTTCAAGGGGGCTGTAAGACACCGTGAAGCGGGTATGTAAATCTAAGTGCTGTTGGCTTATTGCTTTGCCACGCTATTCTTGCCATGGTGGCGCTGTGGCCAGAATGGAGCATTTCAGGCTAATTCTGCTGACTGCCAGGAGTTCAACCCTGACCCGCTCACGGTTGACTCAGCCTTCTGTCCTTCCGAGGTCGGTAAAGTAAGGACCCAGGTAATGAGGGGCAATGTGCTATTGCTAGTGCTAGATCTCGACTGATATGTACGTATGCTTCTTCCTTGCTTCAGGGAAAGAGATCAAAAGGGTGAAACCGCGACGTACGACATCCTTCTTTGGCCGCCAGCTGTCGAATGCCGCTACCTCCTATTCAGCAGTACGGGCAGCTGAGAATTTGGAACAGGGCTGATCCCCGTTTTGTTCCTGGGGTAGAAAGGGGACCAGACCACTTTGGGGCAAGGTGACCTTAAGGCCAGCATCCTTGAGTCTGCCCTTCAGGGGTTACTTGCTGTCTACCTCTATCTCCAACTCCCCGTGGATATTTCCTTACAATGTCAGCCTTCATTCCCGGGCTCCGTCTTACAGGGGTTGGGGCTGTCAGAATGAACCACGCTACCTTAGATCCAGAGGTTGGGTTTGTTCCTGGCAGCTGCCGGTAAGAGATCCGTTCTCCCTGCCTATATAGTGCCACGTTACGGGGCTTTTTTCCCAGTCTCGTTTGGCCACCAGTTGTAATCCTCAATTGCTGGCTTTTTTTCCCCTCCTGTGTGATTTTCAGGGAAAAGAAAAAAGAAATTATTTCACAAAATTCCCAATCTGGCCTGTGAATTACAGTGTTTGTAGCTCAAGCCTTTGGAATGAGGCTCAGTTTGAGGGGAGGAAGGTGTTCTGGAAGGCAGAATGATGAAACCACACCTTTTCTTTTTGCAACGTACTGTATATTTGAAGTGGGGGGGTGTGTCTTTTCATTCCCCTTTTCCTCTGTATCTTGAAATTTCCATGCTGTTTGCGGGGGGTACCTGCTCCTCTTTTTTCCAACAGCAAGAGAAATCCATCTGGTTTCTATCCCCTCTGGATTTCTGTTTGGAAAAAAAGTGCTTTTTTCCTGTTTAAAACCAACTGACTTCCATGTTCAGACACTCTATGCCCACCTGTTGACTTGTTATCTAGGGGGTTGTTGCAATAAAAACAAGAATTAAAAAAGGCACCTGCGCTATATTGCTTTGAACGTATTAGTTTCCTACATGCCGGCACGGTTCTGCCTACCCTGATTAAATTCGTGTTTGGTTAAGCCAAAATTAATTTGGGCTGCTCAGATTAACAAAAAGGTGTTTTAAGGCTGATTGTGGGATGTGACCTTCCACTGTATTGACAGGAACCGGCTTGGTCTATATTAACAAAATAAGGTGGCTGTGTTTGCACATGTAGTAAGTTACAATTGGGGGGGGGGGGGAGAGTATCACCTGGCCAATTAGAATGAAAAACAAAGAGCAAAATTTCAACAAGCAATTAGATCTTTCACAAAATGGCTGGGTTTCTATAATATGCTTAAGATACTAAACCTAGACTTTGGTATTCCACAATGTTCAGCATATATGAACCATATACAAGTACTCCTCGACTTACAACAGTTCATTTAGTGACCCTTCAGAGTTAGCAATGGTGCTGAAAAAAAGTGATTATGACTTTTTCAGTTATGACCATTGTAGCAGCCTCGTGGTCCCATGATTTACATTTGGATGCTTTGACTGCTGACTTTTATGATGGTTGCCGTGTCCCGTGACCATGTGATCCACTTTTGTGACCTTCTGGCAAGCAAAGTCAATGGGTTGTGAGGACAATTCATTGGAACTGCTGGCCACCAGAAGTTGCAGGTGCTTCGTCACTGGAGGCTTTTCAGAAAAGACTGGGCAGCCACCTGTCTGAAATGGCATAGGGTCTCCTGCTTGAGCAGGTGGGAGTGGCTGGACTAGAAGACCTCCAAGGCCCCTTCCAGCTGTATTCTGATTAACCTTTCGCGTGGGAACTTTAGTTCTATAGCCTGCTTTTGCTGCAACCAATAAGCCCTAGTAAAGGAAACTATCGCTTCAACCAAATGGAGTCGAGGGTCTTTCTTCCCCAGGGACCCAGCTGAGGCAGGACTGACACCCATAGTGAAAAGGATAAGGAGTCACGCCACTAAGGGGCAGCTGTGATTGACGTTACTGGGCATGCTCCAAGGCGAAGCATGTCCAGTAATGTTTACAAACACTTGGATCGTGAGGATCCTTGTTGCTGTTCCCAATCTGGTCCACCAGAGGGGGTCGGTGGCTGCTACAAATTTCTAGTTGTGGCCCTGTGCTAAAATACCATAAACCTCTTGAGTTTGCAGTTGTCAAAGTTGCCACGCCTTCATGCATAAAAAAAAACCCTATGCCTTCTGTTTCATGCTTAACACAAGTTTGAAAAAGACTAGGCCAGTGGAACCTCGGAACGGAAGCGTTTGCAACCAATTTGGGTTCCGACTCGAAAATCCAGCCGAGTTTTGGATCGGTTTCCGATCCAAAACTCGGCTTGCGAACAAAAAACAGCACGGAAAGCTTCCTTTCCACGCTGTTTTGCCTTCTGCGCATGCGCAGAAGCATCGCTTCAGGGTTTGACCAATTCAGGTTGCAATCCCGGAACGGATTGCATTTGCAACCCAAGGTTCTACTGTACTGTATTGGTTTGGAAAATTTACATATGGCTTGGGGCCGGAGTATTTGAGGGGACATCTACTACCACAGTCATCTTCCCACCGCCCGGTTCGGTCCCATAGGGAGGGTCTTCTCCGGGTGCCACCGGTGGGGGAGTGCCGGCGGGTGACACCAAGAGAGAGGGCATTTTCTATGGGGGCGCCCGCCCTGTGCAACTCATTATCAACTGAGCTTCGGATGGCGCCCGACCTCCAGGCTTTCTGCAGGGAGTTGAAAACCCTGCTATTCACATCTGCTGGACTGGACTGAGGGATTTTTAATTATTTAAATTTTAATTTATTTACGAGGGCTTGTTTTAATATATAGTTTTAATTGTATTTTATGTTTTAATACCCTGTAAACCGTCCTGAGTTCTTCGGGAGAAGGGCGGTATAAAAATTCAAATAAATAAAATAAAAACAAATACTATAACCTGTGAACTTAGGGAAAGCAAGATGATGAGTGCAAAGAGGAGTAACTAAAGATGATTAAGGGCCTGAAGATAAAAATCTACCAAGAACGGGCTGTAGGAATTGGGTATGGCGGGTCTAGAGTAAAGGAGGACCGGGGGGGACGTGATAGCAGTAATCCAATATTTGAGGGGCCGCCACAAAGGAGGAGTCAACCTATTTTCCAAAGCACCAGAAGGCAGGACAAGAAGAATGGATGGAAACCAATCCAGGAGAGAAGCAACCTGGAACTGAGGAGAAACTTCCTAACAGTGAGGACAATTAACCAGTGGAACTGCGTGCCACCAGAAGTTGTGAGTACTGTATCACTGGAGGTTTTTAAGAAGAGACAGGACCTGTCTGAAATGATCTAGGGCAGGGGTCTGCCGACTGTGGCTCCGGAGCCCCATGCGGCTCTTTTGGCCCCCTGCTGCGGCTCCCTGTTGGCTGATCCCACCACTGACTGGCCCCTGCCCTCCTCTGCCCTCCCCTCCCCGTCACTCCTTGCCTGGCCTGAGAAGGTAAGGGGGATGGTGTGGGATGGAGACTCCCTCCATACTCCAGAGAAGGAGGCAACTGGGTGGGAAGAAGGGATGGGAGTTGGCCACACCCACCCAGTCATCCCGGTGGTTCAATTATTGACTCCCGGTGTTTTCTTTTGTGTGGGAAACGGGTCCAAATGGCTCTTGGGAGGGTTTAAGTTTGCAGACCCCTGATCTAGGGTCTCGTGCTTGAGCAGGGGTTTGGACCAGACCTCCAAGGCCCCTTCCCTCTCTATTCTGATTAACCTTTGATGCGGGAAGTCAGAGCTGAAGAAGCTTCCTGCCTGAGATGCGAAACATCTTCAAGGAAAAACCAGAAATTCCAGTTGCGTCCTGAAAAAGCACCTTTGGGGCGAGTAGAGTTTGTGAGACTCAGTTTAGGGGAGGGACACAGACGTGGCAAAGGTTAATTATGTTCTTCCTCTCCACTCTGGAGTGAAGCCTGGCTGCAGCTCAGGTACGGCTTGAGGGATGGAGAGTCATCACTTCTGCAGGTCACCTCGTGGTGACTCACCCAAAGGATGCAGAGCACGGGGCAGCATTCCTGATCTCTGCCGAGGGTGACCTGAACCCATAATTCACCGCCCAGTTTGCACGTCTCTCTGTCTGTAGATGACAAAGACAACTGGGATGTGATGGAGAGCTGGAGTGAGTAGGAGGTTGGGGAAGGCTGCCCAAAGGTTAATCGAAGCAGGCTTTCCCCTTCAAACCAAGTTACTGGTTGGCTCATCACTGGGTTAGTCCAAGAACTGAAAAGCTGCGTTCAGAGGTCAGGTGAATCCTCCCCAGTTTTAACCAGGATTAGGTTGAGTGTATGATTTTGCAAAGGCGCAAACGGCTCAGTTTGGATCAGGCAAAACTCAGAAAAAAACACAGGAACCAGGTTGGATGTGTTCTTAACTTAACCCATGAAACATACATGTTGTTCAATATTGTAACAGAGGGGCATTTGTCAGATGCTTTGGAAAATAAATCAATCTGTTTCCTGTGAAAACCCTCCAAGTATTGGAAGATGGAAGATAATGGAAGATATTGTTGCCCCGGAGCCTTCTCTTCATTAGGCTAAACATACCAGACCTCTTACAATCTCTACTGCTCTTTGCACATTCTCTAGACACACATCTGTTTTGTATGGCGGTGACCAGGACTGGATTCAGTATTCCTAGAGTGGTCTTACTTTCTACCAAGAAGTTAGACTAGATAGTACAGATAGCCTCTTCCAACTCATTTCCTGTGGTTCTCTTTAAAATAAGATTACATCATTTTGGGTTCAGCATATTGTAGGGACAAATTCCCAATACAGGTAGTCCTCAGCTTATGACCACAATTAAGCCCAACATTTATGGTACTAAAGTTAGAAATTTGTTAAGAGTTTTTGTCCCATTTTATGACTTTTCTTGCCATGTTTGTTAACGTGGCTGCTTAAGTGAATCATTGCTTTAGTGATAGTGACTTTGCTGGTCAGGTGGTTACAAAAGAGGATCACATGCAACTGTCATAAGTATGAGTCAGTCAGCAAGTATCTGAATTTTGATCACGTGACCAGGGGATGCTGCAATGGTCATTTTATGTGTTCTTTAGCCGCCCTGAGTCCTTCAGAAGGGCGGCACATAAATCTCAAAAAATCAAATCAAATCTGAAAAGGGGTCCTAAGTCACCCTTTTCAGCGCTGTTTTAACTGAACGGTCACTAAGGGAACCATTGTAAGTCGAGGACTGCCTCTATTTAAGCCAGTATGTTATTTACCTGGGATGTGACATGTTCTTGGGACGGAACCGTTGCATTTCAGTAACCTAGGTTTGGAAGTTAGGATATTGTATAAATCCTACTGTTACCTGAAGCCAAGCAGGAGAAACCTGTCGGTTTGTTTTGTTTCCATTCATTACACGCCACTTCCTGTCGGCCTGTGTCACGGGCAGGCGGGATCCGAGTCCCAAATTGCATCCGAAGCAGGTCTGGCCTCATCACAGAGGCCACTGGGGACTCTGTGACTCATCTTCTGATTCAGCCTTAAAGCGGCTTCCAGCTCAGGGAAACAAAAGTGCTTTTTCTTCATCCTTTTGTGTGATGTTTGATGTGGAAACACATCTGCTGTAAAGGGTTTTAACACAACAGTGCCAGCATTTGGGTTTTTCAGCTTGCTCTTCCATCTCTCCTTCCTCCCCCTCTTTTGACTTGGAGGGGGGTCTTACGAAGAAAAGTCATCTCAAGCAGAAACGATCAAACGTATTTACTGCGAGGGCTCCAAGCAGCTTGCCAGCTACCTTGTGGCCATAAACATCCATAAAATGTGGCGTAGATATTTGTTCCCTGCTTGTACAATACAATTTAACCCGGTCAGATTACGATAAAGAGCTGCATTTGCTGGTTAAACATGATTCGTGTTCCTCTTGGGAGCTCGTTTTCTGTTTATTTTATATAAAGCCATATATAAATAGGTTTAAGTCAATAATTCAGTTAGGAAAATTGTACACACACGATGACGTATGAGAAACAACGCAGAAAGAATTAAACATCCTACAATAACTGCCTTTACAGACTGCTTAAAACACAGTGATGATGTGTTTGAAAGCTTCGTAACCAGCCTCTTAAAAAATTAACAATCTTTGACAGGCCCACTGCCTTCCAAATGTATAATTCCTATGGTCAGATGAGCGAGGAGGACATAATAGAGGAGAATACAGAGTATCAGAATTGGAAGGAGCTTGGAGGTCATCTTCTAGTCCAACTCCCTACTCAAGCAGGAGACCCTACACAAATTCCAGTCTTTTCTTGAGAACGTCCAGTGATGGAGCACCCCAAGTTCTGAAGGCAATCCATTCCACTGATTAGTTGTTCTCAGGAAGTTTTTCCTTAATTCAGAGTTGGCTCTATTCTTGACAAGTTTCTGTTATTTCTCCTGCATTCAGATGCTTTGGAGAATAAGGTGGGCTCCCTCTTCTTTGTAACAGCGCCTCAGATACTGGAAGGCTGCGATCCTGTCACCCCTAGTCCTTCTTTCCAATAGGCTACCCAGGTCCTGCAGCTGTTTGTCATGTTTTAGTCCCCAGATGTCGTTTCATCTTTGTTGCTCATTTTCTGCACTCTTTTCTAGAGCTGTGATGGCGAACCGGTGGCACGCATGCCAGAGGTGGCACGCAGAGCCTTCTCAGTGGGCATGTACACCATTGCCAGCTGCTCTTCTGGTGCGCATGGTCTTCGTGGGCCGGGGAGTGCCGGAAAACGCCCCCCCAAAACAGGGCATTTTTGAGATTTTGGCACAAAAAAACAGCCTGTAAATGTCCTGGAAAACAGCCAGAAAATGTCCTGGAAAAACAGCCTGAAAATGGCTAAAAAAGACCAAGAGCCGTGGTGGTGCAGCGAGTAGAGTGCAGTATGTAGTACTTAGCTGCCGGCTGCCTGCAATTAGGCAGTTCGAAT
>JANHFR010581398.1:0-10862 GCA_032468015.1 Mimophis mahfalensis | reverse complement strand
GACCTGCGACAGCCACCCCACTCCATTTGCACATCTTTCAAGGCGGGGTGCCTGTCGCAGGTGAGGCATCTCAGCGCCAAACATTAATCCTCCAGAGGTGGAATGGGCAGAAGAAGAAAAAAGCTCATGTGGCACTCACAGTCCCTGTTCTCGCTCTGCCTCTCTTGCCCCAGTCCAGCAGGCGAGCTGGCGTGCCTGCAAACAGTCCTATTCCCAGAAAAGCTCATGTGGCATGGAACTGGGCTCCACCTCTTGGCAAACTGAGTGAATGAGGGACGCGGCAGGGAAAAGGAAGACTCTCTGCTGGCCCAGGTGCCCAAAGAGGACCACTACCACCCACCGCTTCGCTGCTCTCGGAGTCTCCACCTTCAAGGCATTTTCCGTGGCTGCGGAGAGATAAGAAGCTGCCACTCTGGGCTGATTCCCTCCCCTGGCTGAGGAAAGGGAGAAGGCCTTGAAGCCCTAAATGCCTGAAGAACCACACTCAAGTGGCCAAAGAGCCACCTGCGGCTCCTGAGCTGGGGTTTGCCGACCCCTGTGATATGGGATCATATGTTTCTTGCGACAAGCTAATTGTTATTTCTTCAGTAGCTTTGTGAATGTAGCAGAGCAGCCTCTTTCGATGGGGTTTTAGTGGAAGGACTGCATGCTAGATACTCAGAAAAAGATATGAGGAAAAAGAGCATTGTCTGAACGTCACATGTTGCATGATGCTAGGATGCATAATGTTGGAATTTGTATGTGTTGCAGCCAGCCTGCTGCTTTCACCTGTGGTTCTGCAACAGATAATTACAACAAAGCAAAACATTTTTTAAAAAAATTTGAATGTGACACAATGCTAGCAGTAGATATAATATTTTTATGCAGGAGTTCCCTGAGATATGAACATTAATTCAAGAATTTCCCCACCGTAAAAATGTTAAGAAAGAGTTAGTGCTGCAATAACAGAGTTTAATCTTTTTATATCTCTTTGTTGCTATCTATGAGCTGTATGGTGTTTTGCAACCCAGATTTGATAGCCTACAACAAGTGCTGTAAATTTAGGATCATGGGTAAATAATATTATTTAGAGTCAGGTGGTTCATCTAACATAGTGTTAATTTAACCAGAAATAGAATCTTTGTCTAATAGATCTAATTCAGCCTATCGTTGACCTACTGATTCTGGAGTGTATCAAAAATGGATTCTCCCTCTTCCCCAAAGCTCTGAATAACCAGCAGCCAAATTTGGCATTTGAAGATACTCCAGTTGGAAATACACATTTTTTGTGTTTTCCCGAATAGGATGAAGCAGCTGAAATGTAGGAATGCCAGCTCTCCTTTAGCCACCTGCCAGGTTCTTCGTGCAGAGCAGCTAAGGCAGTGCTAGCATTTACTACAGCTTACAGCTGGAATCCTCTAGTATCCTAGAGAAAAGGATTGCTTTAGGGTAGCAGAGAGAATTGTACTTTCTAGGTCCCACCTCCATAGATAAAAGAGGAAGTTGATCTAAGTCAGGGGTGTCAAACTTGCGACTCATGGGCCGGAAGTATCATGCACTGGCCACACCCACTCCTGGTTTAGCGAAGGGGGAAAGTCACGTGACAACAATGTGACACCGCGAGTTTGACATCCTTGATCTAAGTCATTGGGATCTAACACAGAGAGTGAAAATCTTCTCCTGCTCTAGGAAGTCTCTCTTAATATGCCATACAGACACTATAACCTAGTAACAGCTGATTCAGATAGCTCTTCAGGGTCTGTAATTGTCAAAAACAGAGGTCTTTGTGTCCTCTATCGGTCTTCTATTGGGGAGAATATTGCTGACCTTCTGCTTCACATATTGCTGTTACCAGGCAAGGAGATTAGCGTGTGAAAGGGAACATCATCTCTAAAATGGGATTGGTTTGCTTCTCCAGTGGGCTATTGTGATGGGCTATTGTGATGGGACACAGATCATTAAGCTATCTCCAATACCCCATAACTTTTCATTTTGCTATTACTTACAGTATATTCATGTGTTGAGCGTGAGTTTATAAACATACATAAAATTTCAGATCCTTTGGCAACTATGAGCAGCGAATGCCTATATATAAAGTGCTTGCCGAATGGCAGAGTCCTTTCCTAAGTTCCTAGACCTCAAAACAGGGTTGATATTGGGGATTTAGTGCTGAGAGATGCCATGCCATGTGGCTTCCAGAAAGAAAATAATTCATGACCTCCAAGGCAAGTATGGCCTTGTTCTGGGTAACTTTAGCTTGAGTAATAAAGCCAGGCACTCTACAGGGTGGTTAGTATGTGATCATAGTTAATTCTTTCCTGGTCCAGATCATCCATGCTACCAAGCTACTGAAGATGGGGCTGGGCATTGCTGATTAATATAGTCTGCCTTAGATGATTTGTGCATCCAGAGGTTATTCTGACAGGCAATTGAGAATTTCCCCAACCATTTGTTCATCCTGGAATTAAGAGCTTGCTAGAGACCTGGATGAGATAACCCTCAAGTGGCCTCTCGCAGTCCACTGACCCAAGAGGCCATGTATATTAACAACAAATTCTAGGACATGAAGTACTATAATAGAAGTTATGTCTGGCATGCTGTGGAAGGAAGAGAATTAATAATGAACTTGACTAAATATGTATAACTGTAGGCAGAGCAAAGGGAGTTTGAGTTAGAGGTAGAGCTAAGGCTAATGGCAGCCTTATAATAGGACCGGCGCAAACATTTATTTTAATTCAATTTAATTCAGTTCAATTCTAATTGTAATTAAAATTACATTCAGTTAATTGCTCAGTCTCTTTCAAGGGGCATTACTCTGCTCCAGTGTGGTGAAGCATCAAGACACGACCAATTAGCCTCTCTTTCTGCTTCTTTTAAAGACTCACTTGATAAGCAAAGTTTCTAGACTGTTTAGAATGCTATGCTGCACATGGCTTTTCTCCAATCAGTTCCAACTCCCAAATTATTACAGGCCTAGTGGTGGCACTCAACACTAATAGGAGATAATATATATTGTTCAGGGTTGAACTTTGAGCTTGGTGCTTTCTGAGCTTGATTGTTCTCTTGCAGACATTTTATTACCCAACTAGGTAACATCATCACACCTTGTGAGTCTGCTGTTTTTCTTTGTTTATAAACTTAGCTTACCCAGACAATCTTGGTGGAGTGTATATTTATCTCCTTACTAGTTCCTGATTAGGGTTTTGGGTTGTTGTTGGGGTTTTTGTTTTTTTTTTGGTTGTTGTTGTTGTTGTTGGCTTGATTGTTTGTCCCCTAGATTATGGTAGTGGTTTCTTTTTACTTGATTGTTTATTTAGTGTTAATCCCTGCTTATCTGCTGGTATTGGCTGCTGAAGAGGATGTGTTCTGTCTTTAGCTCCTTTCTTAGCTTTTTTATTGTCTTTTTTGAATGGTGTATACTTATGGTTTATCTCAAATAGTGATGTCTGATGTGCCTGAGTACCAAGCTTCTGGGAATTCCTTAGAATTTTGGGGAAACCAATGGGGCCAAATATTAACACACATAAAATAGACTCTTCTAATTTAAAAACAAAGCTAATTCATTAGAAAATATTATTTTAAGTCAGTTGAGTCTTTGTGTGAATTTAAGAATTACAGAAGAATATTAGACTTTTTATACTGGCAATATAAGAAATCCAGAACATATTTTTAGATACATGCTTTAGTTTTGTCCTATTATAGCTCTGTTTTGACTTTAAACCAACACATATGTTAATATAATGAAATATGACACCTGGGCAATCTCAGTATGATGCTGAATTATATTTCTGCAACATGGATTTTGTCCTTTCATGAATAGCTTCATCTCTTTCAAATCTGAGAGGATAGTCCTATGTAACTCAAAAGGAGGTCACTTTTTCTTATTTTAAGGAAGGGATCCAGGATAAGAGTTTGGTATCCTTTTTCAAAAAGTCTTTGGGTTCTAAAAATGAGAAGATGGCATAGCATGCTATATTCAGTAGTTTAGATTTAATGAAAAATTTATCAACTAAATAAAGTCCACATGTATATTCATATTTATATGTATCATCCATTCTGTTTTGGATCAGAGGAAGATGATATTTATATTTATTTTTTCTCCGCTGTGTAATCACTTTATAAGGGGCATCGTTTTTAAACTTTTAATTGGTGTTTTAAATTCTTAGTTTAATCGAATTTTGATTTAATTTATTTTTAATTGTTTTTGTATTTATTGTTTTACTATGTTGTAAGCCTCCCTGAGTCCTCCGGGAGTATGGCGGCATATAAATTCGATTAAATAAATAAATAAATACATACATACATACATACATACATACATACAATAGATTTCATTATTTTAACATTAAAAAAAAATTAAAAAGTGCTGAAGAGTTGTTTCTTGAGTATCATACTGATGCAAAGTGCTTTCTTGGATCTGCACAGCCCTATTAATTAAACACGGTTCATCTGATTAGTCCCAATGTATTGAATTATTTGCCTTGTCTTTCCTATTAAATGGAGAACTTGGTGACACCTGTTGATGCTAGAAACTCTCGTGAGGCCTGGAATCTTGGTATCTCTGAAGCAAAAACACCAGAATCATCTTTCTCCTCCATTTATCTAAGGTTACTTACAGCTGCTTCAGATCTGGAAAGCTAGAAAGCCCTCAGGAAAAACATTCAAAGGCCAACCTGAGCATAGTGGTGCTTTCTTATCACAAATAAATGTATTATAAAGTAAATGTCACAAAGTCCAATATTCTAGGTTCATGTAATTATGCAATACAAGTAATAAGTTAATGGAAATTTATGTGTAGTAACAGGAAGAACTCCAACTTCTTTTTTTTCCTTTTGATTAAAGGCAGGATAAAAATTCAGACAAACAAATCTATGTATCTGTACTAGAGACAATCGCATTCTGCTATTTTCCTCTGCCCTGATTCCCCCATATGTTTCCTACTGAATTATATTAAGATGTTCATTGCCTGGACCAAACTTAATCAGGACAATAGAGGAATTCGGGGCAGTTGCAGGTTTGAAAATAAATAAAGAAAAAACCAAAAATGCTAGTTAAGAATCTTACAGAAAGACAGAAAGAGAAGTTGGCAAGGCTGACTAATTTGCAAGTTACCAAGAGGGTGAAATATTTGGGAGTAATAATTATAGCAAGATGTATAACCATTAAGGAGGATAATTACAACAAATTAAAAACACAGATTAAAGTAGATTTGGAGAAATGGAAAAACCTGCAACTGTCCCTAATGGGTAGAATTGCAACTGTTAAAATGAATGTATTACCAGGAATAGTATATTTATTCCAAGTAGTTCCAATGAAACTGGGAAAGAAATATTTTGCTGATTTAAATCAAATGGTAGCAAAATTTATTTGGCAAGGGAAGAAACCAAGAATGAAACGTAAAGTAGTGCAAGAGACTAAAGAGAAGGGTGGGTTGGTCTACCTGACTGGGAGCTGTATTATCAAGCTTCGGTGATGGCATGTATAAAAGGTTGGGTGAAGTTGGAAAAAAAGAAGCTATTAGCACTGGAAGGACATGACCTCCAACTAGGGTGGCACGCCTTCCTGTGGCATGATAGGAGTAAGATACCTATTTCCAAAGACATGTGGTGAGAGAGGCATTATTTATTGTCAGTCTGGTTAAAAGGGAAATATTACTCAAAGGTCCTGTTAGATATTTGAATGTTTTTGGTGGGAAATCCAGGCCAGCCTATTGGGTAATGGGCTGGCCCCAACTGTATATAAAGAGCTGAGTTGCCCCAGCCTTTCGCTGGTTTTCTCACTATACATTAAAGAGCTGTTGCGTTCCGTCACTCCTGGCTTCCGAGTCCTCCTTTCCTTCGATCTAACACTGGCGATGAGGAGGGGATCTGAGGCATGAGCCATCGAGAACCAGCATGTTTCGGAATACCGAGCCAAACCATGGCTGCATACACTCCACCGGCGCCATTCCAGCCAAAGCAAGAGAAATGAGACGACTACATGACCTGTTTCGAATGCTCGCTGGATGCCAGCGAACTCAGCGGTGTCTCTGATGACCGCAAATGGGCTATTTTCCTGACCCACTGCGGTAGCGCCGTTCTCACGATCGCGAAGTTGCATGCCAGCCCGACACTAGTGAAGGCGATGTCCTGGACAGCACTCCAAGCAGCAC
Source organism: Mimophis mahfalensis (assembly GCA_032468015.1). NCBI lineage: Eukaryota > Metazoa > Chordata > Lepidosauria > Squamata > Mimophis > Mimophis mahfalensis. The sequence goes on along the minus strand of JANHFR010581398.1, from coordinate 4,732 downwards.
TAAAAAACCACTACTCCCCGGCGCCCACAAAGTACGTCCAGTGATATGAGTTCCGGCAGCAAATCCAAAGGGATGGTGAGTCAATCAACAAATTCGTCGCTGCACTGCGGGAAGCTGCCATGGCCGCCAAATTCTGCGAGCTCGATGAAGCCATCATCGAGCAGCTTATATGTGGTGTAAAGACATCCGCCTCCGGCGGCGGCTCCTATCGTGACCAACCTTGACCCTAATGACTGCCTTAGAAGAACCGAGGGCACACAGGTGTCCTCCTCTGCGGCGATTGCCCTGCAGCAACCCCCGATGACCCTGGGCACCTCCAAAGCAGCCACCGTGCACCACGAGGATGCCGAATCAGAGGAGGAGGGGACATCGGGAGAGGACGTGTGTGCGACAGAAGAGACCAACTCAGAGCGAAGACCCCACAGCTGTGGCAGCTGCGGCGGACCACACCAATGGTCCAGCTGCCGATTCCGAGAGGCGATCTGCCACTGCTGTAACAAGCAGGGACATATCGCAAGAGCTTGCCAAGTGGAAAACCCAGTGAGAGCTTTGCTACCAAAAGAAATGGCAGCAAAATCAAAAAGGGCGAATCAGCAGTGCCATTTTAATGGTGGTGCCAAGTTCAAAAGAACGGAAGTGCACACGCTGCAAATAGACCAGGCGAACACAGAGCGAGGTGAGAAGATCCACACGTCAGTGCGGATCGATGGGAAGGACTGCCGCATGGAGATTGACTCTGGTTCACCCATCTCCATTGTCTCCTGGGAATGGGTCAAGCAAGCATTCCCCAAGCTCCAGCACCGAGACCTAGAATCACAGCGCATCCGGATTCACGACTGCCAAGGGAAACCCCTCCCTGTGGCCGGTCGTAGGGAATTCCTTGAGAACAACAGCAATGAGTCAGCCAGGCTACCCCTTACAATTGTCCACGGCCAATTCCCGAGCCTTTTGGGCATGAATTGGTTCCCGGCGCTTGGATTGGGCATCACCGGAGTGCACAGCATCACCGGCCTCCCAGACAATGTGACCACCCTGCGAAACGACCTCCCAACCAAATTCAAAGATGTCTTCAGGAGCGAACTGGGCAGGTATGTGGGGACCCCCATCTCTTTTGGACTTGACACCAACGTCACCCCGATTCGGTTGAAGGCCAGGCAAGTCCCCCTAGCACTTAAGCCAAGGGTCGAGCGGGAGCTCGACAAGCTCGTGGCACAGGGAATTTTAGTACCTGTGGACCACGCTAAATGGGAAACCCCGATCATAACGCCAGTCAAGCCAGATGGGTCCATGCGCATTTGCGCCAACTACAAATGTACAATCAACAAGGCCTTGCAGCCGAGCGCCTATCCGGTTCCCGTCATCCACCATCTACTGCACTCCCTGGGGCCAGGAAATTTTTTTGCCAAATTAGACCTGGCCCAAGCATATCAGCAACTGCCGTTGGATGAAGCCACCACAGAAGCCCAAACAATCGTAACCCACCAGGGCGCATTTAAATGCACATGCCTCCAATTTGGTGTCAGCATCACCCCAGGCCTATTCCAAAGCACAATGGAAAGGCTTCTCCAAGGTCTACCCGGGGTCTCGCCTTATTTTGATGACGTGCTTGTCACAGCCAGTAACCAAAAACAGCTGTGGGAAAGACTAGCAGCCGTCCTCTCAAAATTCCGGTCAGCCGGGCTACGAGTCAAGCGAGAAAAATGCATACACGGGGTTCCCTCAGTAGAATTCCTAGGCTAGCACATTGACAAAAAGGGAATACACCCTACAGAGAGCAAGGTTTGGGCAATCAAAGACACCCCGACCCCAAAGTCCAAACAAGAACTCCAAGCATTCTTGGGACTTTTAAATTTCTATGCAGTCTTACTGAAGGATAAAGCCACCATGGCAGAACCCCTTCACAAACTCCTGTCACCCAAGACCACGTGGAAATGGGGGAAGGAAGAGGAATTGGCATTCAGAGCTGTCAAAAATTTGCTTTCGCAGGCAGTTTCCTGATCAAATACAACACCACCCTCCCACTGGTCCTTGTCTGCAATGCCTCGCCCATCGGCGTGGGTGCTGTCCTCGGCCACAGACTGCCCAATGGCCAAGCACCTATCGCATTTTACTCTCGGCACTATCATCTGCCGAGAGAAACTACAGCCAAATAGACAAGGAAGCGCTGGCGGCAGTCGCAAGGGTAAAGAAATTCCACGACTACTTGTACGGGAGGGAATTCGACCACAGACCACTTTTGGGACTGTTAGCGGGGAGACCGGCTGACACCGACGGTCCTATCACCCAGGATGCAGCGCTGGGCCCTCTTCTTATCCGGCTACTCCTATTGCCTGACCCACTGACCGGGGAAGAATATGGGAAACGCCAACATGCTCAGCAGCTGCCCCCTACCAGACCACATCGACGAACCAACAAGCGACGCCTCTGTCCTCCTGCTGGACATCCTGGACTCAGCCCCAGTCACCTCAGCCGAGGTGGCAAGGGCCACCAGCAAAGATCATGAACTAAGGGCGGTCACCAGCTAGGTGAAAAGGGGGTGGCCAGCAAAAGGGGAAGGGGACAACTTTAAGACGTATTTCTCAAAGCGAGATGAACTGAGTTGCATGGGGGGTTGTCTGTTGTGGGGAGAAAGGGTGGTCATTCCGGCGAGCCTGAGGAAAAGGGTACTCGAAGTATTACACACAAGTCACCCGGGGGTGGTGAGAATGAAGGGGTTGGCAAGGAGCTACGTCTGGTGGCCGCAATTGGAAAAAGACATTGAACTTTGGGTGGGAAAATGCAGCCCATGCCAACTCTCCAGACCCAATTCCCAGCAGCACCGGTGCGAGAGTGGGACCAACCCACTGGCCTGTGGCAAAGGCTCCACATCGACTTTGCAGGCCCCTTCCACGGGCAAACTTTCCTCATCATTGTGGATGCATACTCCAAGTGGCTAGAGGTCAAACTTATGAAAAACACCACTGCCTGGGCCATCATCATAGAACTCAGAAAACTCTTCGCCACCCACGGGATTCCCAACGTGATTGTCTTGGACAACGGCCCCCAATTCACGGCCACTGAGTTTGAGGAGTACCTTGCCACCCTTGGTGCCCGCCATGCCCTCATGGCTCCATTCCGCCCACAAGGGAATGGCCAAGCTGAATGCTTCATAAGAAGCACAAAAGAAGCCCTTTCAAGACTTGGCCCAGGGGACTGGCAGGAACGGATTGACGTATTCCTGCTAGCCCAACATAACCTCCCCTGTGCAGCCACCGGGAAAAGCCCGGCCGAGCTCCTGATGGGCAGGAAGCTACATGCATGCTAGACGGGTATAAGGGGGGAAACGGAAGACTCAGGGAATTCCCTGTGGGAACACCGGTATATGCCCGAAATTACACCACTGGCCCGCTATGGGAAGAGGGAACCATAACAGAAATTATGGGCCCCAAATCCTACAGGGTAGACATGGGAGACGGGCGTGTCTGGAAGTGACACATCGACCAGCTCCAGATGCAACTGCAGGCTGAAGCCGGCGAACCCACTGACACGCCCCGCCCGCAGTGGCAAACCGAAGCTGACAAGCCACCCAGACCAGAAACCAACTCATTTCAACCAGTCCCTAACTATCCAACATATCAAGGAACTAGCTCAAGCCCGGAGCCGGAGAACTTACCTGAAGCAGCCGAGGTTCTGCGCGAACCAATCACGGAAGAGCCGGACACACCCAGTAATCCACACAGGCCAAAGGCGGAGCAGAGCCCAAAAGAACGATCCGCCCCATTTGATGCCTTGCCTCCAACTGAGCTGCGCAGGTCAACTAGGGTCCGGACACGCCTTAGTCACCTGAACGATTATGTATGTAAATGACCCCCAAGTGCATTCTGGGGGGAAGGGGTGTTAGATATTTGAATGTTTTTGGCAGGAAATCCGGGCCAGCCCATTGGGTAATGGGCTGGCCCCAACTGTATATAAAGAGCTGAGTTGCCCCAGCCTTTCACTGGTTTTCTCACTATACATTAAAGAGCTGTTGCGTTCCATCACTCCTGGCTTCCAAGTCCTCCTTTCCTTCAATCTAACAGGTCCCGTTGTGGTTATCATCAATGGAAACATGGACCTTTCTGAATTTGGCGAATTGGGATAAAATCTTACAATATAAAGAAATATTAAATGAGAGGGCAGAATTGAAAACTCAACAGGAACTAAAAAAAATTAAGGGCAGATCTTACATGGTGGGCACAACTTCAAATAAAAAATAATTATGAAAAGGATAGAAAGGCATATGGGTTTGAGAGGATATTAATTGAATATTAATGGGTGCTGACAAAAAAACAATTAAGAAAATATATCATCATCTGTTAATGGGTAACTATGAGGAGGAACTGATCAAGGATACCATGACAACATGGGTTAGGAACTTTGGATATGAAGATGTGGAGGAATGGCAGAAATCATGGATGAGGAATTTAAAATTAACTATGTCAGTACCATACAAGGAAAACCTATATAAGATGCTGTACAGATAGCACTACTCACCAAAACACTTAGCCAAGATGGACAAAAGTAAATAGGCCCAGTGCTGGAAATGTAAGCAGAGAATAGGAACATACTACCATTTATGGTGGACATGCCCCAAAGCGAAGAAATACGGGAGGAGAATAACCAAGTGGCTGGAGGAGATGATAAAAGGTCAGGTTGAGATGAAACCTGAGACTTTCCTGTTGGGTATTTTAAGGGAGAACATGGATAAGATGAT
>JANHFR010579549.1:0-10871 GCA_032468015.1 Mimophis mahfalensis | reverse complement strand
CGGTTCTTGATGATGACGGCCTTCCGCTGTGTGGTTCATCTTCAATCGACTCTCTTCCTTCTGACAATGCCTTGGGCCCTTGACAGAACACTGTCTCCGCAGGCCTGCTGAAGTTTTTGCAAAAGTTTCCTTTGATTGTGCCCAAGTCTTAAGCAAAACCTGATAGACCACTATTGCTTGAAATGATGTCATTCATTTTTAGAATGCACTGGAAAAAACTTTCACAAAAAATTTTGCTACAGACAACCAAATGACTCTAGTGAGTTCAAACTCGTATTGAAGTTGTATCACATATTCACCTGCTGTCCCTCCAAGTCCCGCCTCCCAAGTGTTGCTGGATCAAATGTTACATTGCCTGCCTCATTACTTAATTTACACACCTTGTATATATATCCTGATATATACCTGCTCTGTCCCCAAGCTTTTGATATTGATCTGACATGAAAACCTGAAGTGCAATTTTGAGTGCACTTGGCAGAAGGCACTTTGTATTTTTGCTAGAAACCCTGCATTGTTAAGAACTGTGACTGAAGATGTACACAACCCCCTTCAGATCTGCTCTCTAAAGAGGGGAAGGTAGGAGGTGATGATTAGAATAGCCCACTTTATTCCTTTATATTATTCACTGATATCTGGCTAGATGCTGTTTATAATGTACCCTACAGTTTTCTGATGAAAAAATCATTTTTGCAGCATAAAGAGTATGTTTGTGAGTACACACATATGCATACAACAATAGAACAAAAAACCTTGCAGAGGAAGCTCAGAATATGGCAATATGGAGCCTACTGTGTACTCAAATAGACCACTTTTCTCTAAATAGAATTCTTTAGAATAATTCTACTTCAACATACTGTATACTACATCATAGAATGATGATATTCCAATACCCAATAATGTACGAAGGAACTACTGTATACAAGAATGATGCCTTATCTTTAGGATAAAAAGAAAATGACAAGGAGCCAGAGAAACTGGCTGAAGATCAGGAAGGTGTCATGTTGATCAGCAGAGAATGTGATTAGTGAGCAGCACATCACATATAATTTCAAAATGGATTGAGATGATTAGTAGGATACCTGTGTCTACATCATTATAGAGAAGATGCCAGGGTCTGCAGCTGAAATTCAACCATGTGCTGGGTTGACTTAAGCCAGGGGTCCTCAAATTTGGCAACTTTAAGACTTGTGGACTTCAACTTCCAGAATTCCTCAGCCAATTATGCTGGCTGGAGTATTCTGGGAGTTGAAGTCCACAAGTTTTAAAGTTGCCAAGTCTGGAGACCTCTGACTTAAGGTGAATTGGCTTGAGAGAGAAATTGGTAATTTCCTTGCTACTCAAACTACAAGCTTATCCTCAATACCCTTGACTCATAGCACATATTGAGCTATGCATAGGGCAACAGTCCCCTATTTTTATGCATTAACCTTTTAGCTGACACATTTTCATCCTTTTGTTATGTATTCCTTGTGATTTATTGACTCTCTATCATGTCTATTTTCTTTTCAGAGAAAATAAAAGCTAAAAACATTTAGCAAGAAGGCCTATGCTTCACCTTCACCTCAACTGTTCATTTGTCTCTTTCCAGGAGTAAATGCTATAGAATTGATTGATTCTGATTTAGTAAAATATTGCATCTGGATATCTTCAAAGTGCAATTATGCTTCATTTACCCAAGCAGTTCCTCCTTGGGTTGCAACAGGCAATTACATTTTTTAAACATTAAAAAGAAATATAAAACAAAAGTGTGGGTTTGTATGTGCTCTACACAAACCTACACCCCTGCACCAATTTCGCCCAAATTTGCCACATACATACCTTGCCATTGTGAGATCAGCACTGGAGGGGGGAGGGGTTCACAAATGCCTTTGAGGGGGTCTTTGCCCCAAAAAAGGGAGGCAAGGGGGAAGCCCCCACCAATAGAGGGGGGAAAAACTGTCCATGCATAATACAGTCCAAAATGGTTTTTTCAAACACTTTGGAAATGGAGATGCACTGTGCAGCAGGAGAGAAAGAAGCCTTGACCTTCACAACACTAGTGACAGAGAACCACCAATGCCCAGTGGCAACAGGCACAACGCCCACAGAGGAGTGTTGGGCTATTTGCAGAGTAAACTATCCTCTTCTATCCACTTAAAAGGGGGCTTGCAACTATTTAGAGAAGTCGATGGATCGTAGGTATGGAGACCCAGAGGTCAAGGCTCCTGGTCCAGAAGAGAAGATCTTTATTTACATCTGTTTACATTTGTGCAAGGAGATACAGCATCGGCATGGAGGGAGTCAGTATAGAGAGCAAGTAGTAACAGAAGAGAGGAAGGAGAAGCACTGCTAGCTAGCTACAAGAGGCATATGAGCCCATCATATATATATATATAGGCTTGGTTTAGTCATTGAAGGACAGCTGCACTTAGCTACATTTAGGCAGGAAGCTCCGGCTAGCAACAGACAGCCTGGCACCAGCTAAGTGAGTGTGGTGTGACTAGGCAGCCATTTTGAATCACCTTAATCTTACATTTTTGGAATCTATTAATGAAAACCTAACAAGGAGCCTGCTCCACCAAGTTAGGTAGAGGTGAAGAGGCTTAGAAAGAACTGCAAACATCACCTGGGGGGGGGGCTGCCATTGTCCCGTGGTGGCACTTGACAGCTCAGATGTTTGAAAAACAAACACACCTGGGCAGCGCCAGGTAATTAGCTAGTAAGAAATAAAAATGGAATGATCAGCTTTTTAGCATCTGTTTCAGAAGACACAGCAGGCTTTCACCTTTTAAAGAATGAATGAATAGAGTCCATAGAAGGCAAACCTAAAGCCACTTGGAATCCATGTAGGAATAGAAAGGGTCACCTATGGCTAAGTTATTCTAGCTGTCATTGCAGTCTCTCTTGCAAATTAGCCCGAGAACAAGCTGCGTATTTAAAAGGTCAGGTGCAGTTCCAGCATTTCTTCAAGGATCTTTCTTTTCCGCTGTTTTATTTTCCCAGCCTTGAAAAGGAGGGGATGGGGGCAAAGAAGTTGCCTTTTGCCTTTCTTCTGCATGAACTGCAAGGAGTTTCCTCGCTGCTTCTCAACCAATGACTTAAGAAGGCTTTTCTGAAAGTGATTATTGTCAAAATTGTTAGAATAAGACCTAACTCACCGCAAAAATCAGTTGCATAATCAGGCTCATAGTTCCATCCATGAATATAACATTAGGAATATGTTTCTTAACATGTTCTCTGCTCTACCTTTTATATAACATCCTTAGGAATGGAAGTTTTTATTAGTGTATCAAGCTGTGCCTACTAACTCATTACACACAGTTCATGCCTTGAGAGGAGGCAGCTAATTCAGAGCATTTTCTTATCTCTCTTCTTCCCATGGCAAAATCCTGGAACTGCCTGTTAGAATAAGAATTAGAGCTTTGGGTAAGTTATAAATCAAAGCTGTGATGTTGTACGTCAAGTAATCGAACTATATTTTTCACATTTTGTAGTTCTCTTATTCCTTTATCAGATGTAAAGCAATTGTTTCCATATTTGGGGTTTTCTGTAGTTATTGTTAATATTTTTGATATCGTGAGTCATTCACAACACCAAATAACAATAATCGATGGATCCCCTTAAACATTGAGATGAGCCTTAGAGATGAAGGGAGGATGGAAACCTACCATCTCTTACCAAGAAGTCAGCCAGTCTTGATGAAAACTGAAGTCTGTTTATTATACAATATTTACAGAGTCCACGAGGTGGCCAAGCTTACAGAATAGAAACCGAAAGTAGTTGCAGAGTTTACACGAGCAGCAGGAGATAACTTCATCACATGTTGGTGTTACAGGGAGCACCCTCTAGGGCAGATGTAGGGCTTTATATATCTGTTGGAATGTCATGGACTAAACAAAGCTACACAGGAAACTCCAATCGTGGTTGCTTTAATGAAAGCAAGAACATGCAAAACATTCAGGAACAAAATCAAGTTAGCACTGAGCATGTCTGCTACTCAGCGCTATTTAAAGATCCCGCCACCTATCACCAGGTGCCGCCCTTCCACTCCCCACCCATAATCACCCAACGCACCACAGGTGTCACACTTTATTTTACAGGACTGCTTTAAACCATGATTAATATATCTCATTACAGCCATGGCTCCGTTCAGAATCACGAACTCCCCGCGGATTGACTTCAGTCCACAACGAATGGAATCCCTTTTTGGCAGGGAATCCCCGCAACACAATTCAGCCAGACGTCAGACGCCTCAGCTGACGGGCGGAGCGCTCTCCACCCGGGAAACACAGCGTGCGGCAGGGGAGACTGCGGAAACGTTGCCTGCTGACTGAGAAGAATGAAACAGCTCCTCTGGCAGGTCTGTATGACAGGGACGGCAGAGCAGGACCCGACAGGCAGCCCCCCTTCACCAAGAACCCTCCTCCTAAGACAGAAAGAATAAGGTTAATCACTTGTTACGCCGGTTCCCCCCCCCCCCAGGTTTGGACGGCCATTGCTGATGATAGCAACGTAGTAAATGGGGAGCCAATACATCTGAGGCTCGAACCCATGACGTATTGGTTGTGGGGAAACCTATCCAATGAACCAGGTACTCAAGTTCACCCCTGCGGAATCTGGAATCGAGAACAGCGTCTATTTCGTATTGTGAACCTGATATAGGACCTGGTAGCATGGGAGTAACGGAAGACTGAGGTCGTTCATCCACTGGTTTTAGAAGGCTTCGGTGGAACACTGGGTGGAGCTTACCTAAAGAGGGCAGCAGATGAAGTTCAGCTACTACTGGATTTATAACTCCGGTAATAGGAAAGGGACCGATGTATTTTGGTCCTAATTTCCTACTTGGCAAATGCCATCGAAGGTATTTTGTGGACAGATACATTGGATCTCCTACCTTCAGCGGATCGTGTGAGCTTCATTTTTTATCTGCTTGAATCTTATATTGATGAGCCACGTTCTTCAATGCTATCTGGACTACCTCCCTAATGGGAGGTAGGGCTTCAGCCCATTCTTTAGGTGTTGTAGTGTCACACGGGTGAACAGGGAGTTCAGGGATAGGTACAAAATCTTGTCCATATACGATCTTACAAGGTGACATTTTTGTACTTGGATGTGCAGCGTTATTATAGGTGACCTCAGCAAACGGGAGAAGGTCAACCCAGTCAGTTTGCTGATATGTGACGTAGGTACGAAGGTACCTTTCAATATTTGCGTTTGCACATTCGGCTGCGCCATTGGTGGCAGGGTGATATGCCGAACTATAGGCATGGATCACTCCTAACAAGTGGAGAAATGCTTTCCAAAATTGAGCTGTAAATTGAACCCCCCGGTCTGATATTATTCGTTGGGGTATACCATGTAGCCTATAAATATGTCTGATGAATAGACGAACAAGGCAGGGTGCCAAAGGAAGACCCTTACATGGGATAAAATGAGCCTGTTTAGAAAACAGGTCGATCACGGTCCATATGGTGGTGTATCCTTTGCTAGTGGGGAGATCAGTTATAAAATCCATAGCAATTTCCTGCCATGGATGGGATGGGGACACGATGGTTTGTAGAAGGCCAGGAGGCTTTCCGGTGAGAGGCTTTGACATAGCACATGGTCTGCAGCTTCTTGTATATTTCTCTACATCTTTTCGGATACCGGGCCACCAGAACTGCCATTTCACTAGGTGTAATGTCTTCAAAAAGCCATAGTGTCCTGCTCTTTTATTGTCATGGCATCTCTGCAGGATAGCATTCCTTAGTTTCTCTGGTACATATATTCTAATACCTTTCCAAGCTACTCCTTGGCGTATCGGTAATTCAGTCTTGTGAGCCAGCCACCAGATATCTTGCTCATATGCTGTCCTAAATTCTTTAGGAGCGAGCAAAATCATTTGTTGGGTTTGACGTAATGTGGTCTCCCGGTGGGTAGGGAAAAGCGATTGTACAACTTCTAATCGTGTAGATTGGAATTGGGGCTGACGGGATAGGGCGTCTGCCAAGAAGTTTTTCCCACCAGGGACATAACAAAGTGTGAATCGAAAACAATGAAAATATTGTGCCCATCTGCCCTGTTTGTGGGACAATCGTTGTGGAGTCTGTAGGGCCTCCAGGTTCTTGTGATCCATCCAGACCTCGAATGGTTGTTCAGCTCCTTCTAACAGATGGCACCATGTAGTCAATGCCCACTTTAATGCGTATGCCTCCTTCTCCCATATTGGCCAGTTCCTCTCAGTGGAGTTCATCATCATCATTGGGTTGGAGGAGAACAGCCCCTACTGCCACGTCACTTGCGTCAGCTTGTACCACATACCTCCTGGTAGGATCTGGGTGTCGCAAGACTGGTTCCCTCGAAAATGCTCATTTTAGTTCTTCGAAAGCCATTTGACAGGTCATCGTCCATGGGAGTGGTTGATTTGGACGTGGGGTTTTTGAAAGATGTTTCATTTTTAAGAGGTCAGAAGGGGAAGTGCTATTTGGGCAAAGCATGGAATAAACTGTCTGTAAATATTTGCAAACCCCAGGAAACTTTGTAATTGTTTCCTGGTGGTTGGTGGTTGCCACTCCATAACAGCCTTGACTTTCTCCGGATCCATCTCAATCCCCTTATGTGAAATACGATAGCCGAGATAATCAAGCTGATGCTGATGGAATGCACACTTCGATAACTTAACGTACAGTTTCGCATCCCATAACCTTTTCAACACCTTCCGAACCAATGCCACATGCTCTTCCATGGTGTCCATGTATATGGGAATGTCGTCTAAATAGACTAAAACTCCCTTATACAAGTATTGATGTAGAACACTGTTTATCAGTTGCGTAAACACCGCTGTAACCCAAACGGCATAACCCGATATTGGAAACTCCCCAGCGGACCCACAAACGTCGTCTTCCACTCATCACCCCTCCGTATTCGAACGCAGTGATAAGCCTCACGTAAATCCAACTTTGTGAAATAGCATCCCGTAGCAAGAGCAGCTAGTAAGTCTTTTAACAACGGCAAGGGATATACTGGCTCGTCGCAGATGGCATTTAGGCCCTGGTATTCGACACACAGTCATAAACCGCCATCCTTCTTCTCTCTGAACATGATGGACACAGCTATCTTTGCGCAACCAGGACATATAAAACCCCGTGATAAGTTTTTATCGATGTACATCCTCATCTCCTCCAACTCCTTGGGAGTCATTGGATACATCCGGGGTTTGGGTAATGTCACCCCGGGTGTCAATTCCACAGAACAATCAGTAGGCCGATGAGGAGGAAGGACATCAGCTTTGCTCTCACTAAACACACCCTCTAAATCAGCATATTCTGGCCTGAGGGGTGAGGTTTTTATTGTCTATTCATTTGTGCAGGCGTGTTATTATTATTTATTATTTTTTAACTTTTGTACTATGTGTTTTTAATGTCCTGGAAACCACGCTGAGTCCCCCGGGAAAGGGCGGTATATAAATGAAATTAATAAATTAATAAATAAAATAAAAGTCAGGAGGGATTCCTGTAGAAGACCTGTTTTCAGCTTCCTTGGACACATGAACCTCAGGAGCTTGAAACCTTTTATCACAGGGAGGTAGAGGACCTTTTGCCAATCAAACTCTCCGATACCCACCCTCCCACCAGATATGGGTTTTCCAATGATCTAGCCAGGCTAGCCCCAATACAATTGGATCAGTTGTTTTCTCTATAACTACAAATTGTATTAGCTCTCGATGATCCCCCATCTCCAGTTGTAGGGGTTCAGTGATGTAGTTAGCTGGCTCCCCTCCAAGAATGGACCCATCTAACTGCTCAAAACGAATGGGCTTTTTCAGATGGCGTAGATGGATACCTAACATTTTAACCACCCCCATGCCCATAAGACAGTGCATACAACCAGTATCTAGTAGGACTTTGTACTGCACTTCAGAACCCCGGGGCATTTTGATGACTACTGGTAAATGAAAAGGTGGTACTGGTTTACTTACCAAATCATCACTCTCTTCGTCATCCTCACTAGCTTCCAGAGACATATTTTGGAGCTTCTCAAGGGTTTCTGTATCCACCAGACTGGTATCTGAGCAACCCTCCCTGCCAATGCGACTGTTGGAAGCACACCGAGAACTGTCTTTTTTGACGTCCTTCATAGTGGCCCGTGCAGGTTTCGATGATCTCTGGGTGACATTCAGTTTCTTTGCCATAGGTGGTCCAGTATTTAAGGGGGCTGTAACAGCCAATGGAGGGATGGTACAATCAAGAGCCCTATGGCCCAGAGCTCCACATCGGAAACATTTCATTCGAGATGGCACACTGGTCAACATCATCTGTTGTACAGGTTTATGTGTATCACTGGGCTTTCCTTTAGGCAGGCTGCGTCGGGCTGCACTGCTCCGGACATCTAAACGTGCTGGGGTATCTCGTATTCCTAACCCTATATCCTGAGCCGCTGCATACCATTCCTGTATGCGTGGAGCTATTCCCCTAATGTGACAGGCCTGTCTAAGTTCCTTGTCTAGTCCCCGTCGGAAAACGTGAACCAGAAGCTTTTCTGGCCAGGAACGCAAGCGGAGAGTGATGCGACGGAACTCGGCGACATATTCTCTAACTGGTAGTCCATGTTGTCTTAATGCCAGTAGATCCCCCTCTGCCTGAAACTGATGGGACTCATCCTCAAATTGTTGGGATAAAGTGTCAAGGAATAATCCAACATCACCCAATTCAGGAGCATGCTATGCATACAAGGCTGCCACCCACTTGGCAGCCTCTCCCTCTAAAGACTCTGTGATAGCTACAACGGTAGCCCATTGGGTGGGATACATGTCACCATAAGACTTAAGGTGGTTTAGAACCTGACTTAGAAATATAGCGAGCTGGTCTGCTTATGAGGGCTGGTGACAATGGAGATGGACTGTGGATTCAGCTGATTCATTTGAATACTCTACTGACCTAGGAGCCAGCATGTTAGAAATCCTTAACCAGCGCTAACCTACTGTTGGAATGTCATGGACTAAACAAAGCCACACAGGAAACTCCAATCGTGGTTGCTTTAATGAAGCCAAGAACATCCAAAATGTTCAGGAACGAAATCAAGTTAGCGCTGAGCAATGAATGGAATCCCTTTTTGGCAGGGAATCCCCGCAACACAATTCAGCCAGACATCAGATGCCTCAGCTGATGGGCGGAGCACTCTCCGCCTGGGAAACACAGCGTGTGGCAGGGGAGACTGCGAAAACATTGCCTGCTGACTGAGAAGAATGAAATGGCTCCTCTGGCAAGTCTGTATGATGGGGATGGCAGAGCAGGACCCGACAATATCCTTTGGGTTAACTATGATTGACATATTACAATCAACCCTCATGACAGAAACCATTGGCTTTGCACCTGTCGGTGCCAGACTCTTTGTCTCCACACAGTGAGTGTGTTGTGGCCTAAAACTGCAGCAGCCATCTTAGGTGTATGTTTAACAGCAAACAATAATATATAACTTTAATGGTGTGATGCAAATAATACTAACAGTTATGTCTCTGTCTGTGCTCAAAGTGTCTGAACAACATTCTATGTAATGCCTATGTAACCTACATCTGCCTTTTTCAGGTGCAAGAAACCAGTGACTCACTGTACCCTGCTGGCTTTGAATGAATAGATGATTGTTTCGGCCCTCTCCAATTGGTGGCATTTTTGGTGAGTTATTTAGCCACAACAAATTCTTTGGCCATCTAGTGCTAATGTTGTGGCCCCGTCTCCTTCTGTTGTTTTTCTGGATGAGTCTGATTCAGATGATGATCTGGAGCCGGTAGCTGGCAGTGTGCCAGAGGTGGTGTCCCTCCAGTGGGCCAGCAGGAGCCAGCTGCTGTCAGCATGCCAGCAGAGGCCGAGCAGTCTCTGAGTCACAGAGAGATGGTGAGGCCAGACAGCAGGGGAGGAGACCTTGCTGGATGCCAGAGAAAGGTGCAGGCTCAGAAGGGAGCAGCAACACCAAAGGGGGAGAGGCTGGGCTTCAGCTGGTCACTGATTGGGCCACACCCTGGGGGAATTATAAGGGGTGTGCCTGCAAGTAGTTTCCTTTGCAGGAAACAACATTTGCATTTTGGTGTGTGAGTCTCACTGCTTTTCGGACAATTCCTGAACTCTGGTTAGTAACTCTGATATCTGTAATTAGTTTTGTTGGCTCCCTTCTTGGACCTCATTAATCAAATACCTTGGCTTGTTTCCAAACTGCATGTGATAGTTTTGGTTTGTTAACTTTGAGATAGACTGAGGGGGACAGAACAGATAATGTATTCCCAGGGATGTCTATATGGAGGGTCAAAAAAAAGTTTAAAATGTGGTTTCAACATCTGACTGAAGTCCTATCCTTTTTGACATGTATTGGGATGTGTGTCACCACAAAAAGTGTGGGGCTTTGATTGTGCAATTGTGGCTACAATATTGACTTCTCCACTCTCCTGTGGACACCCCTGGGTATTCCAAATTGAGTACAACATAATCTCCTCTTAAAATAAAACTAGAGCTCAGTTGTTAAAATTAACGCAAATATAATATCCTCGTGTTTGCTCCTCTATTCAAGGTATGCAAAAAGTATGGTCATGACCCACTTATAACTTAGTAGTATCCATTTTATGGCCCCATAATGCCTGGCAAGAATTAACTGTTACTAATGTGCCTTCTTTATCAGCACTGAACTTGTGTAGGCTTAAAAGCTAAGGCATTTACCCTAAGCTTTGAAGACATTTAAGGCACCTTTTTCATCTTTTACAACTCCTGAAGCCCCCTCTTAAAAGAGGTTCTGGCTCCACACATTTTTGGAATGCAGCCTTTACATGCCAACAAGAAATTGCATACCCTTGGTTTATAAAATGGGGAGGGGGGGGGGTGGGAAAGTTTGCAGTTATTAATTTTTAACTCACTCTCAACTTGGGGAGT
>JANHFR010579143.1:0-10872 GCA_032468015.1 Mimophis mahfalensis | reverse complement strand
GTTTTGAAGCATGAAGCCCCACTGGCCATGTTGCAGAAGCATCCTTACCCCTGGAAAGGAAGATTTCCCTCCATCAGACACATGAAAATGTGCCCACCCCCATTCTCCCTGCTGGTCATCCGGTTCCTGTGCCTTATCAGTGCTGACCAAAAGAAGAAGGTGACATGTCAAAGAACATCCATCTAGCTCAGCCTCTCCTTTCTAAGCTCAGCCAGTTGGGCTGCCCATTTTTTATTTTTTATTTTTGTCCCTGAAGCCCCTGTCAGAGATTTTTTGTGTGCTAATAACTGCCATGTATCCTTCTCTCCCTACCTGAATAGAAAAACCTAGGATGTCATAAATCTAAGACAATGACAGTCCTGAAGGAGTTAACTGTGAGGGGGAAATAGCCCATCCTCATTTCCTGTCTCAAGCACACACTCTTCTCTCCTTGCTTTCTCCCTGAGGGGACATCTCTTCCTTTCTCTCCCCTGAGAGATCATTTTCCTTTGTTCCTGCCTGCATCTAATCCTGACATGGAATGTATCCTGAAAACAATAAGATGTGCCTTGTTTTTCTGAGATTGGGAGAATAAAACAATGTTGAAGATTCTACCTAGACACATGCATATTTTTCCAGAGGGAAAAGCACTACTTTCCATCGAATCTCTATTCCCTTTCCCCCCAAAATTCCCAACAAGTGGCAACAGAGGATGTGAGCTGACAAGTGCTAGCAGAGCGATGAAGAAATATTAGTGGCTTTTTTTTCTCTTCTGGATTATGCTGCAACCATGCCAAACTCTCCTAAGAAGAAATGGCACCACCTTGCGGCCAGAATCTGAACACCTAGGGAATAATTTATTTCCAAACAGCAATAGCGCCACCATGTGTCCAGAAAATGAATAACAAGGGATTCAATTTCTAAATCCTAGCAATGTGAAGGGAATAACAGCCAGTATTCCCAAAAATACCATTGAAACAGCATTGCGAAAGGCAAAACACCCTGATTATCCAAAAAATACTCTTTCATTACCGCCTGACTTTCCAATACCCAAAGACACAGGCAAAATTTTTTTTTGATTGGAATACAAAAATCCAAATAATTTTACTCCATGAAAACATAATTTGGATAATCTCACATCCATCTCCTAAACCTTGGACTGCGACTATTCAAAAAATTCGCAATTATGCCTACACCATTCAATTGAACCTTCATTGTTCATTGTTCATTGTCCCTGAAGCAAGCCATTGATGCTAACCATATGTGGACAATTATTCAAAACCTTTTTCAAGGAACCTGTCCAGTTCAAATTACAGAGCAATACGTGACCTTTTTTTCAATCAGGCTCAAACCAGGTGACAACATGCTTGCTCACATCACAAAATTCAATAACATGGCAGAAGCCATGTCAAAAGCAAACTATCCTCTAGCCCATTATGTTCTGGTTCCACTTATGCTCCATTTCCTTGATCCTGAGACTTGGGGAAATTTCATCTCACAAATGGACAATCTAAGTACAGAACTTTTGACACCTGAACACCTGGCCACCAGAATGCTGGAAGAAGATGCCAGAAAGAGAGACAATGCTCTCCACCACCATGAATTCAAACCACAACACGGATCCATTCATCATCGTCCTCCAAGACACCATCAAACCTTCAAAAGCATCAATGCTGTTCCCTTTTGTCACAAACCGAGTTTCCACTCCATTCCTACTCTGTTCGTTTCGGGTTTTCCAGCTAACCAAACATACGGGACTTTTACACGTCATAGACTCTGGAATGTGATTCTGTGCTGTACATACACTCCACCCTTTTTCTCACTTCTCCATTTTGATTCTTAAGATGTAGTCGCTTATCCTGAATGCTCTGTACTTAGTAAAGCTTTGTTATTTTGAAGCAATGCTTCTGTCTCTTTATTGCAACCATGAGAACAGGTGTTCCCAGCCTCTTAAATCATTTACTCACACCTTTTACTCACAACTGCGGTACCAAAGGACACTACAAGAATAATTGCACCAAACCTGCAAGGTTTCCATCCCAACAACCTACACATTCCTACTCTGCCCTACCGTACACCTCTGCAACCCGATCCCTTTCCAGAGGCAGAGGATTCAGAAGGGGCAATGGCAGAGACCAAGGTGATTTCAGCAGCAGCAGAGGTAGAAGCAGAGGCAACTCCTCACAACACCCCACCTACCTCACCATGTACTCCTCCCCAATCCCTGATGATGCAGATGACTATTGGATTCTTGATATGGGAGCGGTCTGCAATATTGAGACCAAGACATCCCAATTCGCTGATATACAACCCAGAGACTCTTCTGTGCATGTTGCAACAGGACAAACAGCTGTTGGACAAATATTTCTGGTTTTGGGGCTGCTGAAAATACCTTGCTTGTACCTACTATTAAGTCTAACCTGTTAAGTATTTCTTAGCTGGCCGATTATTGTGATTTAACTTTTCTCTTTGATAGAAGGGATGGCAAAATTCTCAAAGATGGTAATTTCTTTGCTGATATTTCACGTAAAGGCAGATTGTACTACATCACACCTGAAAATGAGGTTCAGCCTCCAAACCAATGGTGTGACACCTCAGAAGGGGTCAGCACCCAGATAGACAGAGATACTCCTCAACCTGATGTAGCACATACACAATCTGACCCAATACCACCAGAAACCAGGCAACCCAAGAAGACCCTACCTAACCCTGATGATGTCTCAAGAAGCACAGTGAGAAGGACCAAGAAGGTCTTCACAAGAAAACCACTACACACAAAATGTGCACACCTGTTACAATGTATAATGGGTCATGCTAGCTTTGAAAGAATTAAGAAAATGCCTGAGTTTGCTGAAGGGCTATGTTTGAATGATTGTAAAGTTTATCTTGACTGTGCTATTTGTAAACAATCAAAACTGAAGGTTGCCCCTTTTCCCAAAAAGTCTGATCATAGGGAAGCCACTTCTATGAGCTGGTTCACATTGACATAGTAGGTCCTCTAACTCCTACATTTGGTCCCCAAAAATATATCCTTAATACAGTCGATGACTATAGCAGATTTGGCCATGTCTATACCATGAAAAACAAAGCTGAGGCTTTCAAATATTTCCAAATTTTCTACCAACTCATTGAAACCCAGCACAAAACATGTATCGCTCAAGTGAGAAGCAATAGAGGCAGAGAATTTAACTCCACTGAATTTAAGGAATGGATGAAGAGCAAAGTCATTTATCACATGACTTCCTTGCCCTATTCTCCACAACAGAATGGCATTTGTGAAAGGAGAAATGGTGTATTACAAACCATGAAAAATTGCCTAATTGCTGACACTAATGTTAGCGAGAAACTCTGGGGTGAAGCCATTGTTTTTGTGAATTATGTCCACAATAGATTTTGGAACTCTACAATTAACCAAATACCCTACTTTTGGGTCCATGGAAAGAAACCCAGCCTTTCACACCTTAAAAGATTTGGATCTAAAGCTTGGGTCCACATACCAAAACAACTACAGAACAAAGGTGATCTGGTTGCCATGAAACTTACATACCTAGGACCCAAAAATGGAACCAAAGGTTTCAGATTCCTTAATCACAACAAATCAGTCATCACCTCTCACACCGCAACCTTTGATGAACATGACAACTGGTCAAGAATTCACTCCAATGATCTTTTTTTTAAAATCCCATTTATATGCCGCCCTTCTCCAGAGACTCAAGGTGGCTTACAATCTGTTTAAGCACAAATCAATGTGCCTTGTATATGCCTGCCTATTCGTGGCATCTTGTACCAAACTGCACTCCTATCACCCAAAATGGATCTCAACCTGATGTCCCAACGGCTGTGACCTCCCAACCTGATGTCCCAATGGCCATGACCGTCCCTCCAGATCCACCTTGTCGTAGAATGGGTGATAGTCCAGATGAATCTGTCCATGATGACGACAGCGGTGAATCTTCCGTTACTGATGACAGCAACAACTGGCAAAACGTGAGGCACTCCAACCGAGCAACCAGAGGCATTCTGCCCAAAAGATTTGATGATGATGAAGTATTCACAACTGTTTACCACATTGATGAAACTCCTAGAACATACAATGAAGTTCTAGAGCTCCCTCAAGATGAGAGGAACAAATGGCTTGACGCAATGCAAGAAGAGATGCAAAGTCTCAAGAAACTCAATGTCTATGTCCCTGTTGACAAACTCCCTCAAGGGAAGAAAACCATTGGCACCAGATGGGTGTACAAAATCAAAACCAACTATGATAATAGCATCACTTACAAGGCCAGACTTGTAGCCAAAGGCTTTGCTCAATGTTACCCTCAAGACTACGGGGACACCTACTCTCCCACTGTCAGACCCTAGTCAGTAAAGGCTGCCCTGGCAATTGCTGCAATAAGAAACAAAGAAGTATACCTATTTGATATAAAAAAAGCATACTTGCATGCTGACCTGGACACTGAGATTTATGTAAAAGGCCCTCCTGGTTTTCAACAAACTGAAGGTAACACTTGGTTGTTAAAGAAAAGCTTATATAGCCTAAAACAATCTGGCAAAATGTGGCACGATTGTCTTGCCAAAGATCTAAAAGACATGGGTTATTATGTCATACCAGCTGATAGAAGTGTCTTTGTCAAAGGGTCTAATGATGTTATTGAAAGAGTTTTGGCTTACGTTGATGATTTGTTGTACATTGGGCCAAATAAGCAAACATGTGATATATTTGCTGATCAATTTTCCTCATCCTCTTTAGTTTCTTTTGCTTTTTGCTTCACTGCTAAGCAATGGCCAACCTTTACAAAGTGGTGTGAAGACACCCATTTGTGCAAGGGAAGGGAAGGGAAGGGAAGGGAAAGGAAGGGAAGGGAAGGGAAGGGAAGGGAAGGGAAGGGAAGGGAAGGGAAGGGAAGGGAAGGGAAGGGAAGGGAAGGGAATTCATGGGTAGAGCAATCCATACAGAAACCAGCCAGTGAGATTTGTTTTCTGTGCATGGATGAGAAAGTTAAGAAGCAGGGCAATGACAATTCAGATCTTGTGGTGGTCATATTCCAGAATGAGGGCTATTGATGCCTTGTTGCTAGTTCACTTCAACCGGGACTGGAATTTCCAAAGGTGCTTTTTCAGGAGGCAACTAGACTTTCTTTTCTTTGAAGATGTTTTGCTTCTCATCTAAGAAGCTTCTTCAGCTCTAACAGGACAGTGGGGAATGGAAGTGGGGAATGGAAGGATTTATATTTCTTGCAAACAGCTGATTGATTGCATCCTTTTAGAGGGTCATTGAAGCACTTGGAGGTTTATCTGTGTCACCTGAGTAGTGCTCCTGGTTCTTGTGGTCTGCAATTTTTCTCTGGAAATCCATTCCTGCTCCCAGACCATTCAAGGGGTGTTCATCCCAAATTGTATAACTGAAAGTCTGTAGAGATTCTTAGTTATCATGGTCATGGTTGTCCGAAAGTTGCTTTTTCAGAAGGCAATTAGACTTTCTGGGTTTTTCTTTGAAGCATTTTCATTCCTCACTATCCTGTCAGAGCTGAAGAATCTTCTTGGATGAGAAGTGAAATGTCTTCAAAAGAATAAACAAGCAAGTCCAGTTGCCCCCTGAAAAAGCACCTTTGGGACAATCATGACCTGGATGTCTGAGAATTTCTACAGACTGGACTGGAACTGCAGACCCTGTTTTAAAAAACAGCCGAAAGCAGCATGGGATGCAAATAGCTTAAGCTGTGGTAAGAAATTGATTCTTCCTCTACCACAATGAGGCACCAATGTCACTGTTGCACTTCTAAATGCGCCCAATACAGAATAGATATAATTACCAGTATAACAAAAAAGGTTTTAATTCCAGTCCTGTCATCAATCATATTTCAAACCTACCTTCAGAGGATGAAGGCTTAAATTCATTGGCTATCTCTGTCCACTATTCCCAACTTTTGTTGTTCAAATCAAGGAGGCAGGATAGCAAAGCAGAGAGCTGAAATGGCAGCATAGCCCAATGGTTGCAGATCCCTTCTGTTAGTCCCCAGGCTAATAGAAGAAACCAACCTGATTCACTTCTGGCTCCAAGATATGCATACATGTAGATACGTATATGTTTCCCTAACAAAATAAAATATTTAAATCTTCAAAAGATCTACTGTGAAGAAGAGTGCCGAATGAAATTGGACAAAGCCTACTTTTGCAAAAGACAAGTTGTACAAACTTTGCTCACACCATGCATGGACCTATTTTAATTTTACACCTAAAAACAGCAGATTTCACTTTGTGTGCATGTTACCCAGATTAACAAAGAAGTTTTGAAACCTTTTTGGGGGGTAAAATTTGTGATGATTTGCTTCATAATTTGCTGCTCATTATTTTTTTTTAGAAATATGTTGAATTTGGATGGCTCAGAATAGCATACATGATGTAGAAGCTCATTAATGGATACCCTTATAGAAAGGATGTAGAAAACATCTGTAAATCTAAATATCATGAATGCAAAAATCATCTGTAAGGAAAGTCAGCTGCAGAGATGACTTTCAAGAGATATCTCATAATTATTCCATTAAGCAGGCCAATGTACCATATCATATTGATGTGATGGTATGCAGGTAATACAATCCATGTCATATCTGTCATGTAATAAAGCAACACTTTCCCTTGCAATCCTTCTCAACTTTGTGTTTGCCAGCCCTAGAGCATTATTATATCATGATTAAAATCTGGGGGTTAAAATTACAGATTTTCATCAGCAGGATTATTTTTTTCTGGAGAAGTACAAATTGAGTGGTCTAAACAGCTTGCAAGATTTAATGCCCATTAATTGTCAATCCCCAATTTTGAAAATGTTTCAGCCCAGCCCTCTCTGAGAGGATCCTGTTATCTTTGGAGACTAATCAAGAGACAGAGAAAAGGAAACTAGTGCGGTCTGAGAGACAGGAATTTTGCCCATCTCTCTGAAAAACATTGTTTCTTACTTCCAATGGCTGAATTCACAAAGTGCATTAAATTAAAATACTACCAACATTATATCTTAGTGAATCTAACCTTTATTCGTGCATCAATATCAAGAATGTACATAATGTGCTTTAAATTAATGTCTAGTCCTGGGTAATAAAGTGATCAACTATTTGATCATTTTTAAAAAGTCAATTATGTCTGATTTAAACAGCTTGATAGGTTGCTTTGAAAGAATAAGAGCATGTATTTCTGAAGTCCATATGCCTGACACACATGCTCTGCTTTTAATTCTTTGCAATATATAAAAAACCTTCCAACTTCCTTGTATTGAAACATTGCATGTGCTATTAGGGAACAACTCTGGAATAGCAGAGCCCCTTCACTGTTTGCAAAAGATCCCTACTAGAAATGGAAAAATGTTTTTAAGATACTTTTATGCTGCAGGATCTGCAGGATCCTATTGGTGTTACTGGTCTCACTTCTTAGCCCAGTTTCCTCTGTCAAGTGATAGTGAAGGCCGGTTTTGATGAAAAGAGGAAATAGCAATTTCCCCAAGATGGAGTCCAGAGTTTCTCCCCTGCCCCCATTCCATCCTATCTTTTGCAAAGCATGTTGGTACAGAAGCAGAGGATACTTCAGAACTGGCCATTCTAATACAGAAATTTATTTGTATTTACATATCTACATCTACATACCTACAGTATATGTATATATACACACACAGAGCATAAGCGATCTACAAATTGTACTGAAATGGGATAACACACATTATAATTTTGCTAGGTTCTTAGTTTCCTCTCAATGCACAGCTTAGTGAGGGCAGGAAAGAGCTATAGCCATTATTAGCACTTCATTAAATTATCTCATTATCCTACAATATGAAAACATGACCGGTTAGATTTCCCTTTTTACTGTGCCTTTCTCTGTTTTTCAGGATATTATGGCAAAACACCAGAAGCTCAGGCACCAGATGCAGTGGACTTACCAAATGAATGGACTTTTTGAGAAGAATTGTGGAAATGGCAAGTAGCACGTTTTCCATAATTGGTTAGTGACAGACCTATTGAACTCTTGCTCTTGTTGTTCTTATCATATGGCAACAGAATCAGTGATTGCACTCATTAAAATAATAGGTCTGATGTCCCTTAAAAATCTAACATCTCTTCTGTATTTATGCATTCTCTTCCCCTTCAGCCTCCTGTTCACTCTTGTGCTATTTTATTTCATTTTGACAACACATCCTTAGTACAGAATGTTTGAATGGCTCGGTTAGTCTGGTCCATGGTCTAGAGGAGTGCTTGCGTGGCAGCTGTGATGTGGGTGTTAGAGGTGATTGGATCGTTTGGTCATATATCTGTGATAAAACAGGACACAAGTCTGCTCCAGTCAAATATAAAGTATTTATTAAAGAGAAATAAAACAATAAAGATATAAGACCTTAACTAGGCTAACTAAGTATACTCCATGCGTGCAAGTAAGGGTGTGTGTGTGTGTAAGAGACAAGAAGAGCAGAAGAGAAGAGAGCCAGGCAAGAGGGTTGTTATTCTGTAGGAGGAGCTTCTGCTCTGACCATATGTTATTGGTGGAGATCAGGTAAATATTGGAGATGGTCAGATGACCTTCAGTGTGACTCAGCAATCATGGCCAGCAATATTCTGACAGTGGGAAACCTGAAAAATGCTGAT
This sequence comes from Mimophis mahfalensis, assembly GCA_032468015.1. Taxonomy (NCBI): domain Eukaryota; kingdom Metazoa; phylum Chordata; class Lepidosauria; order Squamata; genus Mimophis; species Mimophis mahfalensis. Next base: position 2,272 of record JANHFR010579143.1, on the reverse strand, counting down.
AAGTTGGAAGTTCTACCTTTTAGATAATCAATAAAACTTTACCTCAGTGTACCTACCTACCCATTTGCAACATGACTTTGGTCAGTAAACAGTAATTAAGCATTGAAATATTGTTGACATCATCAACAACCAAAAAATGCATTACACCAGAGGCAACTCATATGTGTCCACATTCACAATACCCAGAAAAACATCTTGAGGAACTCTCTAAGGATCTGAAAAAAATGAATTGTTGCTCTACTTAAAGATGGCCTAGGCTATAAGAAGATTGCCAAGACCTGGAAACTTTTACATTTACTGCTTAATGTTAAGCTTGAGCTAGAGCAATATGTGTGTCTAATTTGAGAAAACGTTCAAATATTTCTCACTTCCAAAGCACTAGTTATTGAAAAAAAAATTCATTGTTCTCTAGGAGTAGATTATAAAGAGTCGTAATTAAGAAATAACATCTGACAAGATGAGCAGCTTTGAAACTTTTTTTGCCTGAATTAACTGGGAGAGGGGAAAGAAAAAAACTTCAGGACTTGAAGCACTAAGAATGTTTTACCCTACCTAATGCATTCCAGGTAAGCTAAAATTGCAGCTCTCCTATTTTTAGATGTTGGTTTTCCTTGACCATATTTGAGCTCCAAATTATAGTTGTGATGACTGCGAACGTGAAGCGGGTTGCCATGTAACTGCACCTAAGTTCATGACTTTTTTGCATTGGTTATTAAACTGTGCAGTTAAATAAATGCTGCTCTCATTAACCTAATTCATGATATCCAATAGTTATTTCTTGCCAGAAACCAGAAGGAAACATTGGACCAAAAAAGATCATAAATCATGATGACATGACTAGGGATATTGTTGTTTTGTTTCTATGAAGATAGAGTATCAGGTCTTCATTGCTAAATATTTCCATAGGCTTACAGAACAACATAGAGAAAAAATAACTTGTTCCCCATCACTTTATTTCAAAACTTCCCTCGGAGGATGAAGGCTTAAATTCATAGGCTGTCTTTATCCGCTATTCCCATCTTTGGTTATTCAAACTAAAGAGGCAGAATAGTTGAGCAGAGAGCTGAAATGGCAGTATAGCCCAGTCATTGCAGATCCCTTCTATTTGTCCCTGGACTAGTAGAAGAGACCAATTGTACTCACTTCCGGCTCCAATATGTGCCTAGATGCATGCTTTCCTAACAAAGAAAATATTTAAATCTTCAAAAGAGCCACAGAGAAGAAGAGGTTTGTTTAAATTCTAGTGCTGAATTAAATCAGGCAATAGCTAATTTTGCAAAGGGGAACTTGTACAAAATTTGCCCACACGATGGATGGACCTATATGCAAATATGAGGCAGGCTAATGGAGAAACTTTGAAATATGTTTGCAACATTTGTAATGATTTGCTTCATATTCTGCTGCTCATATCATTTTTTTTTAAAAATATTGAATTTGATGGCTCAGAATAGCATACATAATGTAAATGCTTCACTGAAGAAAAGAAGAAAAGTAGCATTTATTAATAGATAGCCTTATAGATAGGATATAGAAAACATTTATAGATGTAGATATCATGAATGCAAAGATCATCTGTGAAAGGAAGTTCAGCTGCAAATAAAAATGACTTTCAAGAAATACCTCATAATTATTCCATTAAATATGTACCTTTTCATACTGACATGATACAATAGGTACGCAGGGATGCAATCCATGTCATATCTGTCATGTAATAAACCACATTGTCTTATGACAGAAATAAGTATGTAACTGGAGTCCATAAACTCAGTGCAGCCCTCCTCACTTTTGTGTTTGGCAGCCCTAGAGCATTATTATATCATGATTAAAATCTAGTTAAAATTACAGATTTCCATCAGCAAGATTTTTTTCCTGGAGAGGTAAAAATTGGGTGGTCTAAACAGTTTGCTAGTTTTAATGCCCATTAATTTGCAACCCTAAGCCCTAAAAATGTTTCAGCCCAGCGTTTCCTGTTTTTGGAGACCAATCAACAGAGAGAAATGGAAACTAATGCACTCTTAACTCTCAGAAATTTTGCTTGAGGCAAAATCATGGTTTTTTACTGCTGAATTCACAAATTGCATTAAATTAAAATGAGATAAACATTACATCATAGTCAGTGGTGGGATTCAAATAATCCCACCGCTGGTTTGCTAAAAAATGAGCATAAGCGTGTGTACCTTCTGCATGTGCGCGCGCATGCACGCGCACAAGCCAGGCAAGCCAAGCCAGCTTTTTCATTGCTCCATCGTTTGGTGTTGGCTGCAGGTGGAGA
>JANHFR010575360.1:0-10888 GCA_032468015.1 Mimophis mahfalensis | reverse complement strand
CAACAATCTGGGTCCTCAGTTTACCTACCTCAGAAGGATGGAAGGCTGAGTCAACCTTGAGCCTGGTGAGATTTGAAAATGCCTAATTGCAGGCAGCTGGTTTTTTTAGGCTAAGTCCTTGCAGCCTGCTCCACCAAGGTCTCTTTGCATTACTGGCCTTGTGATCTTGCACTAAAGTAGTTTAGGCCTCCGTTCTGTGAGAACAGAAGCTTGTACCAGATTCGGCCAAAAAGCCCTTGCAAGCCAAAGAGATTTGGGGTAGCGAAATAGCGATTCTGGAAGCCTCCCAACCTTTACAGTCTCAGCGCAAAGAGTGTTTACAAGCAATTGGGGGGCTTCAAGCAAGGGACTTTACTCCAATGTCTCATTGCTTGGATCAAGAATCGGGCCAAGCGGTGCTCCTGCCTGCCAGACAGATGCTGTGCAGCACCTGCTCCAAGGTGCACTGGGGAAGAAGGAACTTGGTTCAAAATTGCTTCAGTTCTCACAGGTCCCTGCTGAAATTAACCCACCCCAATACATCTTAAGATTTCTCCTTGTGCCTCTTTGGATGTTTCCCCTGATTATTAAAAGAGCCGTGGTGGTGCATCGAGTCAAGTGCTGTATGTAGTACTTTGCTGCTTTCTGTCTGCAATTAGGCAGTTCAAATCTCACCAGACTCAAGGTTGACTCAGCCTTCCATCCTTTTGAGATGGGTAAAATGAGCACCCAGATTGTTGGGAGCAATATGCTGACTCTGTAAACCACTTAGGGAGAGTTAAAAGCCCTGATAAATGTTATATAAATAAAATGCTATTGCTATTGCTATTCCTTGACTCAAAACAGACTTTGATTAAGATTTGCAGATATATAGAAAATTGTAAAGAAAGAGATGTTTTCTACATATTTTCAAAGCTTTCAGGACTCATGAATATAGAAATCACCATGTCTATATCACACCACTGTAAGCATGCAAACGTTCAACATAACATAATTTATTTCAGAAAAATTCAGAAGGAAATTCACTGTACACTTTGATCTTTTTCTCTAACCTTGTTATCATTCATTGCTCTGAAGGTAACAATGGGAAGGAGAATCAAGATTCCTGTGAACTGTCCCAAGTGATCAGTGCTGAACATGGAATGTGGAAGTTCGGAATTGAAATGGAATTTGAAAGCCATGAGAGAAACCAGTCATATCATTGGAATCAGGAAAGCTCATCTTCCACGGATGCTCCAATGCAAGACTTTCTTGCTCAGCCAGAGAAAATAAGGAAAAAATATATTGGGAAAAGTGTGAAGCCAATCAAAGATAAACTACAAGTAAAAGAAGACTATTTAAGCCAAAGCAAAGGAGAAGATGCTATAAGAAGTCACAATGGACAAAATTACAATGGGACATTCATTCCTCCTCTTGGAAATAAGTTACTTGCATCTCAAAAAGTGATTGGCACAAAAGATAAGCCTTATAAATGTTTGGAACGTGGAACATGTTTTAGAACAAGCAGGAAACCTAATAATCTTATTTCCCATAAAAAGATCCACTCAGGAGAGAAACCATATAAATGCATGGAGTGTGGAAAGACCTTTACTCACAATAGTAAACTTATTTCCCATAACAGGATCCACACAGGGGAGAAGCCATTTAAATGCATGGAGTGTGGAAAGACCTTTGCTCACAAAAATAGTCTTATTTCTCATAAGAGGATCCACACAGGGGAGAAGCCATTTAAATGCACAGAATGTGGAAAGACCTTTGCTCACAAAAATAGTCTTATTTCTCATAAGAGGATCCACACAGGGGAGAAGCCATTTAAATGCACAGAATGTGGAAAGACCTTTGCTCAGAGATGTAACCTTATTACCCATAAGAAGATCCACACAGGGGAGAAGCCATTTAAATGCATGGAGTGTGGAAAGACCTTTGCTCAAAGTTCTGGTCTTTTTTCCCATAAGAGGATCCACACAGGGGAAAAGCCATTTAAATGCATGGAGTGTGGAAAGACCTTTGCTCATGGACGTTGTCTTATTTCTCATAAGAGGATCCACACAGGGGAGAAGCCATTTAAATGCATGGAGTGCGGAAAGACCTTTGCTCAAAGTTCTGGTCTTTTTTCCCATAAGAGGATCCACACAGGGGAGAAGCCATTTAAATGCATGGAGTGCGGAAAGACCTTTGCTCACAGACGTAGTCTTATTTTCCATAAGAGGATCCACACAGGGGAGAAGCCATTTAAATGCATGGAGTGTGGAAAGACCTTTGCTCGTAGATATAGTCTTATTTGCCATAAGATGTTTCACACAGGGGAGAAGCCGTTTAAATGCATGGAGTGTGGGAAGACCTTTGCTCACAAATGTACTCTTGTTTCCCATAAGAAGATCCACATGGGGGAGATGCCATTTAAATGCATGGAGTGTGAAAAGACCTTTGCTCACAGAAATAGTCTTATTTCCCATAAGAGGATCCACACAGGGGAGAAGCCATTTAAATGCATGGAGTGTGCAAAGACCTTTGCTCGTAGAGATAGTCTTATTTGCCATAAGATGTTTCACACAGGGGAGAAGCCATTTAAATGCATGGAGTGTGGGAAGACCTTTGCTCACAAATGTACTCTTGTATCCCATAAGATGATCCACACAGGGGAGAAGCCATTTAAATGCATGGAGTGTGGAAAGACCTTTGCTCACAGACGTAGTCTCATTCCCCATAAGAGGATCCACACAGGGGAGAAGCCATTTAAATGCATGGAGTGTGGAAAGACCTTTGCTCACAGATGTAATCTTATTTCCCATAAGAGAATCCACACAGGGGAAAAGCCATCTGAATGCACAGAGTGTGGAAAGACATTTGCTTACAGATGTAATCTTATTCGCCATAAGAAGATCCACACAGGATAAGCCATTTAAGTGCATGGAGTGTGGAAAGACCTTTACTCAGAGACGGGGTCTTATTTGCCATGAGAGGATCCATACAGAGGAGAAGCCGTATTTATGAATGGACTGTGGTAAGGCCTTTGCTCAAACTTCTGGTCTTATTCGCCATAAGATCACCCACTCGGGAAAAGCCATTTAAATGCATGGGGTTTTGAAAGACCTTTGCTCAAAGAGATTGTCTTATTTCCCATAAGAGGATCCACACATTAACCATTGGAAGTTACATTGGTAATGAATGATGGTTCTGACTCCCTCCCTCCCAAATTAGGCATACTCCAGGGTATCAGAATGAAAAGTACTGTGCTAACATTGCAAAGGATTAATCAAGAAGAAATGTTTTTGGAAATCAATGGGGACCAAAATAAGATGAGATTAAGAAGAACTACTTCAAAAAATTACTTCAGTCCTTCCTGATGAAACATGCAGAAGTGCAAATGGGAACTTTCTCTGGGATGTCATGATACCAAAAATAATCCAACCTGCTGATAAAGGAAAAAATGTGTAGCACCCACTTGAAATGTGGGGTCCTTGGAGCTTTCTGAGCTTGATTTTGTTGTTGACATTTCATTAGCCAAACTAGGGAACATCAGTGCACCAACCTGTTGTGGCTCTGACCCCCCCGGCCTGGTCAGAGTGATGAGGATGAAGAGGAGGTCCCAGGAAGGCCTTCCTCTCCAGCATCCCCTTCTGCGATATTACCTCAGCCAGGCCCTTCTTCCTTACCCCAGTCAGACCCTTCTTCCCTACCCCAGTCAGACCCTTCTTCCCTATCCCAACCAGGCCCCTCTTCCCTGGCTACCCCTCAGCCCCCAGAGATGGATGTTGATCAGTGGCTTGATTTGAGACTTGGTCGTTTGGAGAAGAGATCAAGACAGAAAAGGAGGCAAAGGTTACCGTGAGAGTAAAAGCTGAGTCATGGGGGCCATGCCCCACAGGCAGTATAAAGGGCTGCAGCTGTCTGTGGAACCCTCGTGACAGACAAAAAGTTATCTTTCCTGATTACATTTCACGACTCAGAACTTTGGATTGGCCCTGGACTCTGGAAAATTTGGACTTGTGTATTGGACTTTGGAATATTTGGATTTGTTTACTGGACGAGCGTGAGTTAAGCCCTTATTGCAGAACGGTCACTCTTAGAGACTTATAGCATTTTAATTGCTTGGAATTTGCGGTTTGTCTTTTTACTGCCAAGTTTGGCATCTGGCTGCAATTACAAAGCTCAGAAGCACTTAACCCTTGTGTGGCATGTTTCTTGTGTGTTCTGGGCTGTAGACAGAACACAACCAACCTCAGAGGGCACCAAGGATCCTTCAGTCCAACTTGCGTCCACTGTGTCCAATTAAGATCTGAGTCAACCAGTATGAATGCAGAAGCAGGGATCCTTTTTTGGTCCAAGACCTCTTACAATGTGATGGAAGAATGACAGGTGTCAATGTAGAGTGTGTGCAAAAAGCTTCAGAGTGAATGATTTGTCTTTCAAATAAGGGGCCAGAATGAACAGAAGCTGAAACAAACGCATCCGTAAAAGATATTTTTGAGGCATTAGGGCCATGTTGTCATTCTATGTTGTGTCATAACATTAAGGTAACTTAAAATTAAGTAAGCATCTGTTGTGTAGTTACTTGCTAAATGCCAATGGTGGTATCCTACTGGTTCAGCCTGGTTTGGCCAAACCAGTGATGATTATTAGGGGTGGTTCACCGAACCAGCAAAAACCACCCCTGGCTGGCCCTGCCCACCTGCCCCTGCCCCCACCCTTCCCCTTTTTAAAGCTCTGCTGATTCGCGCAGCAGAACTAGCAGCCACGCGAATCAGCAGAGCTCCATTTTTGAAGCCAAGGGAACATGCTGTTCCCATTTTTTTGTACTCTAGGAAGCAGCAAGGAAGACTTTCTCTGGGCTCTTTATGTAAGTTAAATAGATGGCAGTATACAGCCGTGAGGGAAGCAGCAATGCCACCTCAGCAAATGGCAGTAGTTCTGACCGGTTGTCCTGTTAGTACTTAATATAGCATCTGATGTCCTGCTCCAGTAGGGCCTGGATTCGCTCAGCTGTCCTAGAAGTGTGAAGGTGGTAACCAGAACTGAATCCTTGGGAGGATCCAATAGCCTTCAAGAACTCTTTCCAGAACTTGGCAGTGAACTACACCTCTCTATCTGAAATGATCCTTTTAGGTACCCTGTGCAGGCGGTAGATGTTTAATAAACAACTCTGCCAACTTCTGCCGTCTGATGTCCTATTGATGGCCAGCCTGCTGGTTTACTCAGCCATGGAACTGCAATCCCTGAGGGATTCCCCACTCTCAGGAGTGGCCCTCTTTCTTATCCTGCCTTTCTTATCCTGCCTTTTCATTAATGACAGGTTCTGGGACCCCGAGAGGTCGCATGCCACTAAGAGGAGGTTGCGGGGTTTCTTATCCAAAATTTTTAACAAATTTTTAAGAGGTTTGTGGGAGGGTCGAAGGATTGGTGCGGTGCTTGGGGGAGTTCTCCCCGGTCATCAGTCCAGACTTTTGGATGGTTGCGGGTGGGAGGGGGCCTGGAGCTCTGACGGAGGAGGGTCTTTTGATTCCGACGGTGATTGGGAAAGGCAGAAAGAGTGGGAGCAGAGGGCCGTATCGTGATCTTGGAGCGTGGCCCCGCTGTCTTCATGCGGTGGTGTGCTCCAACCCTCATTGCTCTTCCCGCTGCCCTGAGGGCTTGGGTGTGCAGGGCCCTGGACTCAGGCTGGTGTATTTTAATGCCAGGTCCACAGTTAACGAGTTTGCGACCTTATCGAGGAGAACGCAGGCCTGGCTTGCATTATGGAGACCTGGTTGGGCCAGGAGGGAGGTGTTCTCTCACTGAACTCTGCCCACCGGGTTTCCGGGTGCTTTACCAGCCACGGGCCCAGGGTAGGGGCGGTGGGGTGGCAGTTATCAGGGAAGGTCTTCGTCTGCGGGAGGCCACGGTCCCTCAGATAGCTGGGTGTGAGTCTCTGCTTTTGAAGTGTGGTCTTGGAGTTCAGCTGGGTCTGTTTGTCACATACCTATCTCCCGGCTGCTTGTCTTCAGCCCTGCCTGATCTACTCAATGTCTTATCTGGGCTGGCGGTCGAGTTCCCTAGACTTATAGTACTGGGGGATTTCAACTTGCCTTCTTTGGGTGAGGCGTCGGAGGCAGCTCGGGAGTTCATGGCTTCCATGATGGCCATGGACCTAACTTAATTAATTCAAGGCCCAACTCATAGTGGAGGACATACGCTTGACTTAGTTTTTATCTCTGGGCAGTGGTGTGATGATCTGGGTAGGGGAACTTCTATCTATCCACTGTTATGGTCCAATCATTCCCTCCTGTGACTTGACTTCCAGTACACTACCCCTCACCGTCGGGAGGCGGGATGAACCAGGTGGTTCCGCCCCAGGTGCCTGATGGATCCAGAAAGGTTCCAGAAGGCGCTTGGGACATTACCTGTTGCCCTTACCCATGACACAGTCCGAGGCCCTGGGAGAGGGCTGCTGCCAGGGCCTTGGACTGTGTCATGCCTTTGTGGCCTCTCACCCGGCACGTTTCCTGGGTGGCTCCTTGATTTACCAAGGAGCTCCAGGAGATGAAGTGTCAGAAAAGAGGCCTAGAGGGCCTTTGCAGAGCCAGCAGGTCTGACTGGACACAGTTAAGAACCTACATTAGGTCTTATCTTGCAATGGAAGTGGCGAAGCGTGCCTACTTCGACGCTCTCATTGTGTCCACAGATAACTGCCCAGCGACTCTGTTTAGAGTAACCCGTTCCCTTCTCAACCAGGGGATGAGGGACGACCCCTTGCAGGGCAGGGCTGACGAGTTTAGTTGTTATCTTCAGGACAAAATCGCTCAGATTCAGGCAGGCTTGGACTCTAACTAGGCAGGGTCTGGCAACAATGTGACGTCTGGGCTTGTGGACATCATTTGAGATGAGTTCAATCCTGTGACTCCGGAGGAAGTGGACAGGATCATGGGTAGACTGAGTGCCACCATGACTTTATGGGAGGTCACATGGGGCTGGCTCCAGGCAGTGGTCAATGCTTCCTTGGAGGAGGGTGTCTTTCCCTCCACCCTGAAAGAGGCGGTAGTGAGACCCCTCAAGAAGCCTGCCTTGGACCCAGCTGTTTTGAACAACTTTCATCCTGTCTCCAACCGTCGCTTTGTAGCGAAGGTTGTTGAGAGCATGGTGGCGCATCAGCCCCCTTCGGTCCTGGAAGAAGCGGATTATCTGGACCCATACCAGTCAGGTTTCAGGCCCGGGTACAGCACAGAAACGGCATTGGTCATGCTGGTGGATGATCTCTGGCGGGCCCGGGACAGGTTTTTCCTCTGTCCTGGTCCTATTAGATCTCTCATCGGCTTTTGATACTGACCATGGTATCTTGCTGCAACGTCTCGAGGGGTTGGGATTGGGGGGCACTGTACTACGGTGGTTCTCCTACCTCTCAGGCTGTTTGCAATTTGTGTTGGCAGGGGGACAGATATTGTCCACTAGGCCCCTCACTTGTGGGGTGCCTCAGGGATCGGTTCTCTCTCCCTCCTATTTAACATTTATATGAAGCTGCTGGGTGAGATCATCCGTAGTTTGGGGGTGAGGTATTACCAATATGCGGATGATACCCAGCTCTTCATCTCTACCCCAAACCAGCCCAGTGATGCCCTTGATGTGATGTCCCGGTGTCTGGAGGCAGTGCAGATCTGGATGGGGAGGAACAGACTCCGACTCAATCCCGCTAAGACCTAGTGGCTGTAGATACCGGCATCGCCTATTGTCCAGGATATTCCATCCTTGCCAGCAACAGCCTCCCCTTGCCCTGTGCACCCTCACAGAGTGGGTCTCCTCAGGGTGCCATCGGCCAGGCAATGCCAACTGGTGACCCCCAGGGCGAGAGCGTTCTCTGTGGGTGCGCCGACCCTCTGGAATGAGTTACCCCTTGAGCTTCGGACGGCCCTGACCTCCAAACCTTCCACTGTGACCTGAAGACCTGGCTATTTCAGCAAGCTGGTCTGGGCTGATTGTCGGTTTTTAATTTGGTTTTAACTTTTGTCTATTTAATTTAATTTGTGGATTTATTGAATTGATATTTAATTCTTTCTTAACTTTTGTATTTGGGTGTTTTTAATTGTTGTTAGCCGCCCTGAGTCCTTTGGGAGAAGGGTGGCATATAAATTCAATAAATCTTAATCTTCACAGAGGGTAGTCCTTTACAAGCTATAAAGTAAGCTTGTTTGGAAAATAAGTCAATAACAGTCCATATCAGTGTATATCCCTTGCTTTCAGGTAGGTCTACTATAAAGTCCATTGCTATCTCTTCCCATGGCCTGTTAGGATCTGCTACTTGCTGCAATAATCCAGGAGGTCTTCCAGGCTGGGTTTTATTGGCACATACACTGCAGCTTCTTACATAGTCCTGAATGTCAGTTTTCATCTTGGGCCACCAGAACTGCCTTCTGACAAAGTGCAATGTTTTCAGGAACCCAAATGGCACCCCATTGGATTGTCATAGCTTCTCTTTAGTATCAACAGCTTCATTTTCTTGGGTACATATAGTTTACCTCCTTTTCAAGCGAGGTTTTCGGGCATAGTTAAGTCTTCCTTATTTTGTTGAAACCATGGGTCAGTTAGCAATACTGACCCAAAATTGTCAGTTAATTTGAGGTCCAAGGGTACATTAGGATTCTTTCTCTGTGCCCAGGTGGTCACCTGACCAGCTGACTGGGGGTTGGAAATTATCACATGGGTTATCTTCTCCTGTTGGCTATTAAATTGAGGTTTCCTTGATAGAACATCGGCTAACAGGTTCTTCCCCCCAACCCGGAATGTATTTTAATTTGAATTTGAAAGTATTGAAGTATTGTGCCCATCAAACTTGCTTAGGTGAAAGTTTCCTTGGTGTTTACAAGGCCTCTAAATTTTTATGGTCCGTCCATACCTCAAACAGCATGTCTGTACCTTCAAGGAAGTGGTGCCACATTTGTAATGCCCATTTTACAGCGAAAGCCTCTTTTTCCCAGACAGCCCAGAGCCTCTCCACTTCTGTCAGTTTTTCTGAGATGAAAGCGCAAGGCATTAATTGTTTTGTCTCATACTGTAGGAGTACTGTGGCTATTGCAACATCACTAGCGTCAGCCTGAACTATAAACATCCTGTTGGGAGCTGGATGTTGCAAGATAGGTTCCTTCCCAAACAGTGTTTTTAGGTTTTCAAATGCTTTCTGACAATCCATAGTCCATGCTAAAGCTTGAGAAGGTTTAGGCTTTCCTGAGCAGAACCCTGTTTTTAATAATTCAGTAAGAGGTAACGCTACCTCAGCAAAGTTTGGAATGAATTGTCTGTAGAAATTTGCAAAACCGAGGAAGCTCTGTAACTGCTTACATGTGTGTGGGCCTGCCAGTTCAGTACGGCTTTTACATTAACTGGGTCCATTTCTATTCCCCGGTTTGAAATCCGGTAACCCAAGTAATCCAGGGAAGCCTTATGAAACTCACACTTAGGGAATTTCATGTACAGCTTTGCCTTCAACAGTCTTTTTAGCACCTGGCGCACCAGGGCAATATGCTCCTCTATGGTTTTGTTGTATATGAATATGTCATCAAGGTAAACCAAAACTCTCTTGTATAAAAATTTATGTAGGGTTTCATTAATCAGTGGAATGCAAAGAGCCTTGGTAGCTCAGTGGTCTAACTGCTTGTTAACTGTTACCATCTGTCTGCAATTACTGCAGGCTCGAATCCCACCAGGCTCAAGGTTGACTCAGCCTTCCATCCTTTTGAGGTAGGTAAAATGAGGGCCCAGATTGTGGGGGCAATAAGCTGACTTTGTAAAAATGCCGCTAATAAGCAGGCATATACAAGGAATGAGGGCTGTTACTAAACACATTGTAAGCCGCCCTGAGTCTTTGGAGAAGGGCGGGATATAAATGGGATTTTTTTTAAAAAAAGTTGCATGAAAACAGCAGATGCTCCATGTAGGCCGAAAGGCATGACTTTGTATTGGAAACTCCCCAGTGGGCAGTTAAAAGCAGTTTCCCATCCATCCTCTTCCCAGATACAAACCCTGTAGTATGCTTCCCTAATTTGGTGAAGATTTTCCCTTTGGAAAGGTGGTTTAATAAGTCTTTCATGAGGGGAATGACATTTTTTTTTTACATATTCCATTGATTTTTTTATAATCAGTGCACAATCTGGTCATCTTTTCTTGAAACAAAACAGTTGTCGTTACTGGTGAGTTGGCAGGTTTGATGAACCCCCAGGCCAAATTGCTTAGTTCTTTCATTTCCCTTGGGGTCATAGCATACATCCTAGGTTTGGGTAACTCTGGCCCTTGTTTGATCTCTATAGCACAGTTTCCCTGTGGGGAGGGAGGAGGTCACATTCCTCTTCACTAAGTACTGTGTGTAGGTCTCTATATTCCTCAGGGATCAAAGGGTCTATCAAAGGCTGTTCTTGGGCAGTAGGAGAAACCCCCTATGGCGGCTTATTGGATGTTAGGGGGTTGTTCATTGTAGGAACAGGAGGGAAGGGCCCTTCTGCGCTCAAAAGTTTTCACCAACCATTCTCCCATTTGATTGTAGGGGCCCATATATCTAGCCAAACAAGTCCTAAAATGACTAACTTAGGGGCTACTATGAATCACAAAATTTCCTTGTGATGCTCCATGTCTAGCCTTATTAGCCCAGTCACTCATGAAGCCGGCTTTCCCCCAATTAATGAGCCATCCACTTGTTCATAAATCTAATAAATAAATAATGAATTGGCTCCTTCAGTGGATAGGTGGATCCCCAGCGGATCCCCAGTTGTCCCACTCTTCTCCAGCTAATTAAACATCTAGTGCACCCAGTGTCTATTATTATTATTATTATTATTATTATTATTATTATTATTATTATTATTATTATTATTATTATATTTGTATACCGCCCTTCTCCCAAGGGACTCAGGGCGGTGTACAGGGCATTAAAAGACATACAATAAAAATA
>JANHFR010574037.1:0-10894 GCA_032468015.1 Mimophis mahfalensis | reverse complement strand
GTTGAAGTCCACAAGTCTGAAAGCTGTCAAGTTGGAAGACCCCCTGCCCTAAACTCTGTGCTATTTTTGCACAAGGAGGCCCGTTGGTTCACGATTTGGTCAGCGTTCTCTTCTAGCCACCCATTTCCCATTCTTGTTCCATGGCCTTTTTAATAACTCTAAAGGGGGGGGGTGTGCTCAACCTTGGCAACTTTTTAAGACTTGTGGCCTTCAACTCCCAGAATACCCCAGCCGGTCTCTGTGGCAACAAACAAACACAATTCCACAACATCAATTAAAGACCCTCCCATCCATCCATCCATCCATCCATCCATCCATCCATCCGTGAAGCAATAAACATGGTTTCGTGTGACGCTCTTTTCATTCCTTGCCCCTGAATACGAAGAACACGCGCAAACACCACGCACGAACACACACACACACACCGGACAAGTGAAAAAGCCACAGGTTAATCGTTTGGTACGAACGTCCCCCCCGAGAACTGAAACGATTCTAAGTTCTCCAGATTCTGCTCCAGATAAATAAAGATCACCCCCAGGTGTTTCATATTTATACACCCTTGTAGGTTCATCTTAATAAAAATAAAAAAAAATGACTGCTCTGCTATATTGCAAGATACCCTTTATTGCAAAAATAGAGAGGAGATATTCCAATAAATAAATAAATAAATAAATAGATAGATATCTAGGTAGGGAGATGTACCTCCTAGCTCGGCTTTTGGTACCCCGAGGTCATTTTCTGCAGGTGGAGAGGGTGGGTGAGGCACCTGTGAAGGGGGTGGGTGAGGTGTTCGTTACCTGTAGCTCCAGGGTGAACCAGCGAGCTGAGGACAGGACAAGGAATGGATTGGGGGGGGAAAAGATTCTGCTTTCAAAGCAGAATTATTCCCCCTGGACCTTAAGGGAGCCAGAACTGGCCAGGAGCAGAGCTGCCAGGCCCTGGAGTGGCTTAATCCGAGTCATCCTGCTCGTCGGGAGACGCATAGCCAGAGATGGGCAGGGCCCCAAAGTGATAGGAGAGATTGGACAGGTGAGTGTTGAGCACCCTGAGCTCCTGGCTGATGTTGTCCACGCTGCACCGCATGGTCTGGAAGGTGTGCAGTAGCTTATTCAGGACATAGGGGTCGGTGCTCACCGTCATGGGCCGGTGGGCTCGAGTCCGCCGGCAGAAGGGAGGGGGCGGCGGCAGCCGGGACGGCAAGTAGGACCGGTGTGGGCACGGGAAGCCAGCGCACCGGACGGGGCTGAGTCCGCCTGCGTCACCGTGCATGCTGGCCTCGACCATAAAATTCGGGGGGAAGCCCTTGTCGGGCGCGGGGGCCCCCAAGTTCGGCATGCTAGGAACGCAAGGCGGGAAGATGCAGGAGGAAGCCCCCTGGCCTGGCAAGTCGGCCTGGGAAGGGCTGGGGTTGGCGCCGCTCAGGGAGTGAGAGGACAGCCCCAGGCGCGACATGGGATCGTAGCCGAACAGCAGCCTTCTGCCCAGAGAGGCGGCCGGTGGGACATCCTGAGAGCAGAAAGACGGCGCGGCAGGAGACGAGGGACTGAAGACGCAAGGAGGCAACCCCGGAAGGAAGGTGAAGGAGGCCGGTGACTCTGCAAAGGAAAACAGGGGGGGCTGAAGCCGGGGGCCGCTCACGGGCCGCTTAGCTCGCTCTACGGGGCTGGGCCTAAGGGGAGGGCGAGCGGGACCCAGCAGCCAGGAAGGGATCCCGGGGCCCGCTTAGAGCGATACAGTTAGTCCTCGGCTTAACAGCCGAAACGGAGCCCCAAAATTTCGGTCGCCGAGTTGGACGTTTGCTGAGTTTTGTCCCGTTTTATGACCTCATGGGCCGCCAGGGTGACGCGAAACCCTGCAGTTGTTAAGCTAATCAGAGCCGTGGTGGCGCAGTGGTCAGAAGGTAGTATTGCAGGCGAATTCTGCCCACTGTCTAGAGTTTGGTCCGGACCGGCTCAAGGTGGACTCAGCCTTCTGTCCTTCCGAGGTCGGTAGAAGGAAGACCCAGACTGTTTTGGGGCAGGTTGGGGACTCTGTAAACCGCTTAGAGAGGGCTGTGAAGTCGTATATAAGTCTAAGTGCTATGGCTAACTCTGACCACTGTCAAGAGTTCAATCCGGACTGGCTCAAGGTGGACTCAGCCTTCCGTCCTTCCAATGACATTAAAATGAGGGCGATTGTTGGGGGGCAGGTTGCTGACTGTAAGCCGCTTAGAGATGGCTGTGAAGTGGTATATAAGCCTAAGTGCTATTGCTAGTAACCGGGTCATTAAGTGAATCTAGCTTCCCCGTGGACTTTGCTTGTCAGGTCGCAAAAGGGGGACCACGTGACACTGGGACACAACAACCACCATAAGTGAGTTAGTTGTCAAGTATCCGAATCTAAATCATGTGATTGTGGCGATGCTGGAAAGGTCGTAACTCTGAAAAGCTGTCCTAGGTCACTTTTTTGCAATGCCGTTGTAACTTGGACCCTTTTTCAGTCCAAGCTTCCCTGGGGAGAGGGGAAAGGGCCTCCTTTTCAGGATGGGAGGGGGAGAGAAGGGGGCTTGGGTGATGCCGGCTGGGGGATTCTGGGAGTTCACGTATCTTAAAAGTGGCCGAAGCTGAGAAATATGGCTCTATTATCGAGCATAACGTGGGAAACAGACCAGTACCGAGTCAGATTCAGCAATGGTGACGGGGGGATGCCACCCTTAAAAAAAAATTTATACTTACTTATTTGTTATATATTTCACATTTCTAAGCCACCCATCTCCCTCGAAGATTAACGTACAACAAACCATCGAAATATAAAATGGTGAATAAAAATTAAATGGTTCACATCATTTACATATATAAAAAGTTTCGATTAAGTGTTCTCTTTACCTTCTTTGGTTTTAGACGGCCCTGCGGGCAATTCTTTCTCTGAGGGGAGCCCGGTGGCTCCCTGCTCCTGGGGGGCTGCGCTGCTCTCCGTCTCGCTCTTCTTTTTGGGGATGCCGAGGACATTCGGGGTGAGGGGCGGGCGCTGAATTGGGGCCTGTTTAGAGGCCCCCATGGGAGAGGATGTCCGCTGCCGCGAGACATTCGGGGAAGATGGCTGTGGCTTGCGTCTGCCGAGAGAGGGGGGAGCAATTAGGAAGGGCAAAAGGGCAAAGAACACCTAGACCCAATGCTGGCTTGCTTGACCCTTCATAAACCGCCTTTGCAGATCCCGGGGTTTCTTGGGGGACGTTTTGCTTCTCCTCCAAGAAGCTTCTTCAGCTGGTCATTTGCATCCTTTTAGAGTCATTGAGGCTGCTTGGAGGATTGTCTGTGTCCTTAAGATCACCTGAGTGATCTTCTTCAAAGGACCCAACCCAGTCCTTTCAATGGTTCCAAGAGGGCTCCACACCCCTTTGCACTACTCGGGGATCCCTGAGATCCAAGTGGCCTCAACGACTCTCTAAAAAGGATGCAAATGACCAGCTGTCTGCAAAGCACGTAAATCCTTCCGTTCCCCACCATCCGGTCACAGCTGAAGAACGACGAGAAGCCAAATGTCTTCCAAAGGAAAAACCAGGAGGTTCAGCTGCCTCTCGAAAAAGCGCCTTTGGGACAATCTCCTCCATAGGCTACTCAAGTCCTTCGGTCTTTAGGGAGAGAACATCAAACCAAGAGGAAAACAATGGGATTCTTGAAGGTCTCTTGAGGTTCCTCAGTAGGACCAGGAGACCAGAATTCAGGAGAAACTTCCTGACAGTGGGGACAATTGACCAATGGAGTGGCTTGCCTTCAGAAGCTGTGGGCAACTCCATCACTGGAGATCTTGAAAAAAAGACCGGACAGCCACTTGTCTGAGATGGTATAGGTTCTCCTGCTTGGGCAGGGGCTGGACTAGGAGACCTCCAAGGTCCCTTCCAGTTTTATTCTGATTGACTGACTGGTTTTATCCTGAGCGCCATGGAGGAAGAGCGGAGATTCTGAACGGGATAGAAACCTTATTGTTGCCGGAGACGGAGGGAATTTCCCGACGTTCCCGGGCGAGGCGGAGCGCCTGGAATTAGGCAGAGAGGGTGACGGAGCTCTCCTCCCTGTGGAAGACGGGAGCTGCTTTGGTGGCTCAGGTTTCTTGGAAAAGAACCAAGGGGGGGGGGGGAGAGAGAGCGAGAGAGAGAGAGACTGTCACATCACTGGTTTTCTCTTGAGACAGACGCCGCAGAGCTTCAGCTAAACCAATCTATGAAACAGAAGTGTGGTGAGGCCTGTGTGTGTATGTGCTCTATACGCTCCTACACGGAGCAACCAACCTCGCCCAAACTTGGCACACACATATGTTGGCGTTGCGAGATCAGCACTAGGGGATCAAAAAAGCCTTTGAGGGGTCTTTCCCCCCAAAATGGGGGCTGAAGTGGACATTTTACTGCCACATGGACATTTCACTGCAAGCTCTACTGCACGTGTGCAAAGGGTTACCAGACAAGGCATGCAAATTGGGCAAAGAATGCTGGGAACTGTAGGCTGCAACGTTGTCAAAAATACCCGGGCAAAGCTGGGTTATCAGCTAGTTAATGAATAAACAGAATAGTATACGTTCTACTCTGTTGGGAAGAAGAACCTCCTGGTCATCTGACATGGGGTGGAAAATGGGTCCCAGGTCTTTCAACATTTATGGGGAGGCGAAGGGGGCATGAGAGTTCCAGACTGTCTGGGAAATACACTGAACTGCACAAAACCTAGTCAGAAATGGAATTACTGTCAGTGACTCTTGGTTTCAAGAGAGGTGGAATATGGGTTCTAAAACCCCTGCCATGTTCATCATGCAAGCCACCACATCAGTGCAAAAAATGTTACAAGCAAGACCCTCCTCAAATACTTCAATTGCACCCTTTATCTCATCACTGCGACTGCTCTGTTGCAAAAGCAGGGGGAGTAACTGAAGCCATCCTATGAAAGAACTGGAAGGAGGGGGGGGGGGGCTCCATGATCTGCAGGGCTCGTACTGGTGCTATCACAGGAGCAGAAATGAGCAGCCGGGCGCTCCAAAGGTGGCCTTACCTGTGCAGATTCTGAGGAGGCGTGTTCGGCGCAGGAAGCAGCCGCCTTCAACCGGTCTGTGCTGCGACTACGTAATGGCACTTTGGGGAGGTGGGCTGGGACGCTGGTGGAAGCTGAATGAGGACAGAAGGAAGGATCTATCAACAGCCAAGAATAACTGAAGCTCCGGGTCGAGCTGCGGGGTCCTGGCTGCTCTGAGCTTGCTGGATTTCTTGCAGACGTTTCATGATCCAACTAGGTAACATCATCAGTGCTAGAACCCCAGTCCCTTCTGAGCAGAGATAATGTTACCTAGTTAGGTCATGAGACGTCTGTAAGAAAACATGACTTGGCACAGAAGCAGGATGAAAGTTTCATGAGAAGAAAATTGAACCAATTGTTTCCTGCAAACACCACTCCCCTTTTGCTCCTCTTTATGCCTTAGGGGAGTGGCCATTCACCGTCCACCTGTAGCCTTACTCTCATGTCAGCCCCTTTTCTCCATCTGTTCTTGTCTCCTGGCAGCTTTGCACACATGCACACTGGTAATAGGCTCCAGCTGTCCTGCCTTACTACTGTCTGATTCGGAAGGCAATTGATAGCTGGCAGACAGCCCTGGCCCCATCTCTGCCTCAGATGCAGAGCCCTCGTCCAAGCCTTCTCCAGACTCCAAGCCTGGCCCAGATTTCTTCCCAACCTCTTCACTGTCCAAATCTGCTGCCAGCTCTGCTGGCAAGGCACAGCAGAGATCTGATAACTGGGGTGGTGGTGGCTATTGGCAGAACTGATTCCATCCCCATTCCTACTGGTTGCAAAACACCCAACAAGGCAAGGTAGACCAGGAGAACATATCCAGTTACACTCCAAAACCCACCCCAGCAGCGCTGCCGTGCTGGATGGCTCCGGGATGTTACCTGTGGGATCTTTGCCCTCAGCAGACAAGGTGGCTGCGCTCTTACTCCTGGCTAGAGAGGCCTGGGTGGGGGCGAGCAGGCGACTGATGGAGGTATTCTCCAAGGGGCTGACCAAACGGCGAGCTGCGGGATGGGAAGCAACAATGGAGGAGTCAACAAGGAGTCCTCAAGGAGGGCAAGATGGAGGATAATTCTGCAACTAAGACGATTAGGGGACTGGAACCTAAAACATGTAAGGAACCATTGCTGGAACTGGGTATGTTAGTGGAACAACTTGCAGTTGTAGGTGCTCCAACACTGGAAGTTTTGAAGAGACTGGACAACCATTTGTCTGAAGGGGTATAGAGCTTCCTGTCTAAGCTGGGGGTTGGACTACAAGACCTCCAAGATCCCTTCTGACTCTTGTTATTCTATTCTATTCCAATGTGGATGGAAAGCAGTCCACCCAGGGAGAACGGTTAGGCCCTATCTCATCACGAGACACTGTTTGGCCGCGTAAGTTTGATAAAGAAACAAAAACAGCTAATACCAGTCTGCTGGTCCCATTAAAAAGGAACCAAAGTGTCCAGTACGCAGGAGGGGTCAAGGGGGGGAGGGGGACACGGCTGCCCCCAACAACTGGGAAGGAAGCAAGGCAGGCAGATACGGCAACCTGTGTGTCTGACCTGGACTGGCTTTACAATCTGGGGTGTGTGGGTTTGTATCAAGCCTCTCGCTCACTCGCACACAAAATCACGAACCGAGTCAATTCTTAGGTACCTGCTTTCTCTTCCTTCTGCGCGTTCTCTATTTCGGGAAGTTTATTGCTTACTCTGCTCAGCGATGAACTTCGCTTCTTCTCCGGTTCTCCTGAAAAACCACACGGATTACTTTCCAACTGCGCTCAGGCTGACTTAGATACACACCATTTCAGGAGATCATCACAAGCATTGATGACAGCAACGATCCTGGCTGACTACCTACCCGTTGTTCCCCTTGCCGACTACACACTTGAAAGAAATTTGAAAGAAACGCCCACAGTATTTGCTTCTTGGACCAGTCGCCTCCAAGTATCAAGGGGGGAATAAGGGCTAATTTAAATCAACAGTCTTACAGTAATCCTTGACTCATGACCAACATTTTAGCCCAAAATCGCTGTTGCTAAGTAGGGCAGTTGTTGAGTGAGTTTTGTTCCGTTTTATGACCTTTATCTGCCCAGGTGTTTAGCGATTCACTGCGGTTGTTAAGTGACTCAGGTGGTCATTAAGCAAACCTGGCCTCCCGCATGGACCCTGCTTGTCAGAAGCTGGCTGGGAAAGTCACCCATGGTAATCACACAAACTTGGGACGATGCCACTGTCATAAGTGCATGCCCAAAGTTTGAATTTTGATCATGTGAATTCTGGGAATTGAAGTCCACGCATCTAAATGCTGGCATGCACACACACACACACACACACACACACACACACACAGATAAATGAAGTAATTCTCGTTAGCCAATTTCTCAAAATCCTCGTTGGCCATACCTTTTTGCTCTGCTTGGGACGTGCTGGCTAGCCCTGGCTCAGAACTCACAGAACTTTTGTTATTCAGCCTGTTTAGGGACGAACTCCTTTTAGCTGTGCCTGCAAGGGGGGGAAATGGAATCGTGAGCTTGGCAAACATCAATCAGGCGGAATCAATGAAGGAGACGGAGGACAGAGGCTCCTCTCTCTGCTCAATGGGAATTAGAGTCCTGATGACCCCATAGCAGGGGTGGGATTCAGCCAGTTCGAGTGAACCGGTAGTTCCTGATGACCAGCTCGCCATTACAACCAGGTTAAATAAGAGTTTCCTGAGCTTTACATCGGGAAGCAGGAAAGGATCTGAGAAAGGAGGGAAGAGCCTTCCGAGCGATTCTCATTCTAACCCATTAAGTTTCTTCCAACTCCTTGGAAACGCTATTTGTTATGCGCAACGCTGGATGGGGGATTCTGGGAGTTGGAAGTCCACACAAGGTTGAGAAACCCCGATCCAGGCAGGGGGATACTGCATGCTCTCAAAACACCCACGGGATGAAACGGCTCTCAAGTTACTCCAGCTTTGCACACGCAAAGATGAGCTGGCAAAGAAAACCATGGATACGGTGTCCTTTGGTTTTGGATCCGGACAGCCCCGGATTGGGCGAAGAAGGGATGGCCAACGTTTGATCCGAAAGCGGTCTGCACTCAAGACTCGGAGGGGAGCTGAAGGGGTCTTGGTGAGATCACGGATCGCGATGGGCTCTCTGAATACGAAGGTTACGTGGGAGGGAAGGCCTGAGAAGATTCCTTCTGCCCCATGAGACACTGTCACATCCAGCAACCGTGAGGTTGGAGGTGCGCCGGGCTCACTGGGTCAACCAAAGGGGCAGAAGGGATTGAAGGGCAACTTCTAGGAGGTCCCGCGGCTCGGAAGGAAGGGCGGCGGGTCTTGGAGTCTGCTCCTTACCTGCGGTGGGAGAATTGAGAAGCGCCGCGGAGGACGAGAGGCGTTTGTTGAGGGCCGTTTCGGGCTGTTTGAGGTTCAGGGCCGACGCAGAGCGCTTGCTGGCTGAAGGGACAAATGATTCCTTTAGCATTCTGACAACGCCTTCTTGGCCAGGAGACAGGTAGATTGATTGATTTTATATTAAAGTAATTAGATACATGGTAGATGGATGCACGGATAGATGATAGACAGACAGGGAGACCGACAGATACCGTAATACTTCTGAACGTCTTGTGATGAACGTCCAGGTGACTTCAACACACAAGACGTCTCTCCTACAACGCTTCGTTAAATGTTCCTAGTAGGAACCACGGACTAGATAAGAGGCAAGTAACTGGGTGTTTTCAGGGGTCTTAAGACAATCACTTGCCCACAAGCATTATAGATAGTCCTTGACTTATGATCGTTTGCTTAACGTCGGTTCAAAGTTACGGCAGCCTCAGGAGAAGTGCTTTACAGTCTCATGCTTATGACCATTGCACCACGATCACAATTTGGATGCTTGTATTTGCAACTGGCCGCAACATCCTGCCATCACTTGTGTTTTGCAATTTTTTTTCTCCCAATCTCTGGCAAAAATATGTCCATTGGGAAGGTTGGCTTTGCTGAACCACCACATCTGCGTAACGGTTGTGGTTAACTTGTTTCTGACCGTGGTTAAAAAGGGTGACAACGCTGGGTGTGGCTCGACTTACGACCATACCAACTTACGACAGAAATTCCGGTCTCAAGTCAAGGATTATCTGTAGCTGTATTAACTAGGACCGATGAGAGAAGAAGCATTAGGGTTTCCCAATCCTGGACTAGAGTTTATAGAGAAAGGATAGAAGAGGAGATATATATATATTGGAAGACTAGATTGCCTGATTATTAAAAGAACTGAAGAGCTGTTTGTACAAAATTATCCTTTAAAAATTGTGTAGTTATATTTTTAGGACAGGTAAACAGGTAACAAGCGTCACGGCACAAAGAGAGCAGGAATTCTAAACACGACACAGTGCAAACATTTTAAAGACAAGCACAGACAAAGGTTTAATCCGCGGATGAAGCCAGCCATTGACACAGGAAGGTCAGAGGTCAGATCCCCCAGAATGTCTCTGGGGCGAACTGAACACCTGAGCACGGCAGATGTTTTGCTTTGAGAGTTATAGCAGCAAGCTGCTTCTAAACTTCTCAAATCAAAGGATGCTTGGGGTGGGGGGTGTTTAAGTTAATTAAAATAAAAGCAGGCAAGCAGGCCGATCGTTCCAAGGGAACCCACCTTCAGCTACCGCTGGGGCTTCTGTGGAAGAAAAATGGATAGGCTCACGTCACAAATCTATCACGGGTGTCTTCAAGGAAAGAGATAAAGAGGTGGGGCACTCGGTTTTCTTAAATGGTTAGCAATTGGAGGAAAGTTAATTGTCCTGGCTTTTAAAAGGCATCTGTTATTCTAGAGTGTTTGACTATGTAATACTGAATTCAATTCCTCCCGGTGTGCCAAGACCAAACACTCTGCCTCAGCATTCCCCAACCAAAGAGAAGAGAATATTTGGAGCTCAAGGTTAAAGATCCTTGGTACCCTCCAGGCTTGGTTTTTCTTGCAGACGTTTCACCATCCAGGCAGGTAACATATTCAATGCTAGTTTGCAAATCCCCCCCCCCTTCTAGCATTGATGTTGTTACTTAGTTTGGTAGTGAAATGTCTGCAGGAAAATAACCATCCTCAGAGAGCACTAAGGACCCACAATCCTCTTCCTCCTTCCTGCAAATCCTTCTAGCACTGATGATGTTACCTAACTGGGTCATGAAACGTCCGCCAGAAAATAATCAACCTCAGAGAGTACCAAGGGCCCCACAGTCCTCTTCCTTACAAATCCCACTCCCTTCTAGCACTGATAATGCTACCTAGCTGGGTCATGAAATGTCTGCAAGAAAATAACCAAGCTCAGAGAGCACCCCGAACCCCACAATTCCTCAACCCAGCATTCTCAATCCTAGAGCATTCCAGATAGACATACCCGGAGTCCTAGGCACCCACCTGCTTTCCCGCTGGAGTCCGTCACCGAGCCGCTCCACGACCACCGTTTCTGCCGCGTATCCAACCGCTGGCTGCGTTCCAACGTTCGATGTACCACTGCTTCATAATGCACCTACAGATCAAACCGTCTGGGGGATTAGTTTGCAAGAACTTATTGCTGCCTGCGGGAAAGCAGACAGCCAGGAGCTCAGCTAACCAGCTTTTTACTTTATGTCACTAATTAGAATGCAAGATAAGCTGAAAACCAAGAGACCCTGATTAGCCCTGACCTTGGTGATAAACAGGATTTGCGCTAAGATGCACATATTCAGCTGTTATTTGGCGGGAGGGCCGGACAGATTAGCAGACCCACTTCTGTGCTTCCTGTAATTCAGTGTTTCTCAAGCTTGGCCGTTTTAAGATGTTTGGACTTCAACTCCCAGCATGACTGGCTGGGGAATTCTGGGAGTTGTAGTCCAAACATCTTAAAAAAGCCA
>JANHFR010573223.1:0-10897 GCA_032468015.1 Mimophis mahfalensis | reverse complement strand
CCCTGAGTCCTTCGGGAGAAGGGCGGTATATAAATTTAATTAAAATAAATAAATAAATAAATAAATAAATAAATAAATAAATAAATAAAGGAATGTCGTATGGAGTTCACGGCTTCTGGTTGTGAGACCCTATTGATTAAGTTGGGCTCTAGGTAATCAATGAAGGGGTGCAGCAAACCTCTTAAAGGGGTATTCATTTGCACAGCATCTTTCCAACAAAGTCATAGGATTCATTTCCGGTTGGCCTTGTCGCAGATCCAGAGAAGATGCCTGGAGAAGAGTCTTGCCCAGTTATCTGGGAACAGTTAGAATCTCTAGTACCTTAACAACTAGGCAGGGTTTTCAAGGCTATGAACTAGATTACCTGTTTTTTAGATTTATGTCTTTCCTGGCTTTCAAAGTGGCCAGGTGTGTTGTGTAAGTCGTTAACTTTTCTTTGAGTGAGAAGGTTTTTTCCCCCTTAATCTTTTAAGGAGGCTTTGGTTTTAGAAATAACTAAATAACTAAAAGGATAGAAAGGACTCTTAAGAATTGATTGAAGACACAAAATTTGGACTTCTTTTCTGACAGTTTTTAAGAATTTTGTCCATCATTGTTAGCCATTTTTAGTGAATATGTTTGTTATTATGTGGATTAGTAAATACAAGAAATGAAGAGTTCTTTTCAAAAATTATTTTTATGTTTCATTTATTAAAATAGCCCTATTTAAAAGAAAATTTAAATATGTGAAGGTATGCCTTTTCATTCTACTCTCCTGTATTGTAAGTACTAATATGTACTTCTGGGCCATTCACTGGAAAGCTCAAAAATTGTGTTGCTACTATATGTTTAAAAACCTGACCTTCATTGTTGGCAATTAATTTTTCAAGGTTATGCATTTAGTACGACTTTGGAAATGGTTTGGAAAAAGCAGTTTAAACCATATGTTTTAGGTTTGTTCAAAAGTCTTTAAAAAGTTAGTTTGCTTTAATGAACAGCAGGGAAGTGTTATCCATGTCACATTATGCTTTTTTGAAACATTTACAAAAAATATATAATCATACTGATAATGTATGGAGGTTTGTCCAATATGCAGTGTTCTAGTAGTTAAAGCTCCGGGCTACAAACTGTGAATCCTACCTTAGCCATGAAATCCAGCTGGGTGATTTTGGACCAGTCACTCTCAGCCCAACCCAACTCACAGGGTTGTCATTGTGGGGAAAATAGGAGGAAGGAGTATTGGATATATTAGCCGCCTTGAGTTAAAATACAAATATATATATAAAATAATTAATATATTTAGCTAGTTTAGATAATATAAAGATAATAAAAGTGAGATATAAACTAAACAAACAAAATGGGTTTCTGTACAGTTTTATTGAGTAATCTGCTTCTAGCAATTGTCCATCCCATAGAAGAGTCTGCTTAGATTGATTGATAAAACTTGTTAAAAATATGGCAGGTTAATTTTTTTTAAATAATACATACAGTATATATGTTTTATGCAAATATATGGACTTTTTATGGAAAAAGTAAAATATATTAATAAAAAAATAAAACATGATTCAGGTACATAATTGTCATTAAAACTTCTGTGTCCTGCAGAGCTTTTTGTAACATAAGCTGACTGTGTAAAATGCCCGGGGGCTGGGGGGGAAGCCCTAATGAGCAGGCATATGCATGGAATGAGGGCTGTTACTAAACACATTGTAAGCTGCCCTGAGTCTTCGGAGAAGGGCAGGATATAAATGGGATTAAAAATAAAAAAAAATAAAAAATTTTTTTCCCTCTCAGAACTATATTCTGATTACTGTAGTCCTTATTTTAAAATCTATATGGCTTAAATATGGTTGTCAATATATTTTTTCAGTAAACATGGAAGATTATCATAGCAAATAAAGATGTAGTGTAGTGTAAGGCATATGCTAATTATTCTTCATTAGATGAAGGCTTTAGAAAGTAAAAGATAGGAAGGAGTAAATCGTATTTGTCAATACTACACTCAAAGAAAAATAGAGAGATGCCACTAAAGTTAGATAATTATGCTGGAATGGTACAGCTTTGTTCTATCAGGGCTAATTATCAATATAATTGTGTTCACCATGTCATGCTCCATTCAATCAATATACATTATAGATTACATAATACTACATAAAAATGACAAAATGATAGACATTTATAGAGGTGTAATTTACAAACAACAATTGTTAATGGAACATAAAACTGACTTAAATCTTAAACCTGTAATATGTTATTTGTTGTGATCGTTAGTTTTCCAGTTTCAACCTTAGAATTATACTGGGCTCAAAACATCATTATCAGTGAATTCTGAACCACAGTGGGAGTTATTTATATATCTCATAGCAAAGTTAATGGACATTTTCATTGATTCACTTCTTAATGACCAGTTTTGTCATTTTACTGTAATTTTAACTGTGCAATCCTAGGGCATCCACGGGAGGGAAAGATCAGCAGTGTCAAAATGGTGGCATTATCAAACAAAGCCCTACCCTTTCTTATGTGCTTCAATTGCTTGATTTCACCCAAGCGTTAATAACCATTGATAGCTCCTCTCACTCTGGAAACAGCTAATTCTGCCCTCATATAGCCATATACTGTTCTAGGAATGCATGTCATTCACCCGCAAGAGCTTTCCCCCTACCCTTAAAGCAACTGTTTCAGTGTTCTGAAATTAAAACACATAAATTAAAAGTTTTATTCTGATTGTTGGAACAAAATACAGGGGATTTTGTGGCATTGTTTAAAATGTTCTGGTTGTGTTGAATCAACTGCAGTTTGACTATTTTATATTTGTTGACCTCCCTATTCCCACCCGGTCTCTTTTCACAAGTCTCACCTCAAAATGGTTTGTCGGCAAGATGACTCAGGACACCCTTTCAGAAGTTTCAGATGTTTCGGGTGCCCTAGTTGGAGAACAGAGCTAAAGTGTTGTTGATCACAGCTGGTTCTAACTGCTTAATACTGAATACTTAAATGGGGAACAATGTCACAAATGTTTTCTATGGAAACAGTTTGTGGCCTTGTTCTTTCATTTTTCCCACTCTGCTATTTGCAAGGTCTGTCTCGTCTTACTTAACGATGTAGACATTTCTGAATATAGACATTAGAATAACAATGAATATGAAAAACAGTACTGTGATTCAAGTGATTGTAACCCTATCAAGGATAAAAAAGGTTATCATATATTGGAGGTAGCACATACCATGCATATAATGCTTCAATAGAAAAGCCACTTGCAATTTGAAACTGAAGGATTACTAAACAATCTTTTGAGATATGTTCAGAATTGTTCTATATAGGAACTCAAACTTGATTTACATTATCTGAACACAGCTTGTTTAATACATCTTTGTCTTACTTGACAATAAATATTGAATAAGCTTTTCCATAGGTACAAATTGTTAGAACTACCAAGGACGGTACAGTGGAACCTTGGGCTGCAAATGCTTCAGTTCGCAACCAATTCGGGTTCCAGCCCAAAAATCCAGCTGAGTTTTGGATCAGTTTATGAACCAAAACTTGGCTTTGAAACAAAAAATGGTGCAGAAAGCTTCCTTTCCGTGCCATTTTTCTGTCTGTGTATGCACAGAATTGCCTGCGCATGCGCAATGAGCATCATTTTAGGATGCAAACAATTTGGGTTGCGACCACAATCCCAGAATGGATTGCGTTTGCAACCCAAGGTTCCACTGTAAATAAATAAGGAACAAATCCCACACTCACTAACACTAATGTTGACATCTAGTCAGGTAATGAACCAGCTGCAAGCAAACAACCAACCTCTAACAGTACCAAGGGTTCCACAGTTCAACCGTGAGCTACATATATTATCTTCCATTGGAATCAGTGTCAGTAATATGTGATTACTTATATTTTCTTTCAGGGATTTTTGATTGATATCATAAACCAATAGATAGAGATGGTAATTGACTGGAACAGAACTGGTAAATTACACTTAATTCGCTGACTCTCAATGACTCTGGTTGGCTTACAAAAACACCAACCCAATGTAAAAACTATAAAAACAATAACCTCCAAACTACCAAGCAACAACAATTAAACAATCAGATAAGCCACTAGATGGTCTCTCTCCCATTCTGGGTTCTTCAGGCCCATTGGCAAAACCAGGTCTTCAGGGCCTTGCAAAAGAGTATTAAAATGTATGGCGGTCTAATCTAAGGATGATGTTTCAAAATGAAATAGTCACCACAGAGAAGGCCAGATGTACTTCCTTAGGGGAGGGAACTTGCAACATTCCCTGTCTCCACAATCTGGGGAGTCAGGTAGATGTGACCAGGGAAAGACAGTCCTTCAAATAACCAGGTCCTGAGCCACGTAGTGTTAAAGACAACAACCAACACCTTGAGTTGTATCAGGAAAAAAATGGACACCAATTCAGCTCCCATAGGAAAGATGGCACATCTGGGTCTGCATGAAACCATATGGAGTGCTGCATTTCGTACCAGTTGGAACTTCCAGATACTTTTCAAAGGCAGTCCCACTTAGAGTACATTAGTCAAGACAGGAGGTAATTAGGATGTTAGTGACTGTGAGCAGGGATTGTTGGGCCAGGAAAGGCATAGCTGGCACACAACCAACAATTGTGCATAGACCCTACTGGCCACAACTGTCACCTGCTCCTTGAGCAGCAGTCATGAGTCCAGGAGAATTCCCAGATTATACACTGGGTCTGTCTGGGGCAGTGTCATCCCAAGATCAGAGATGGCAATTCTCCATGGACCAAAGAACCCCAAACCCTAAGTCATTCCATTTTTCCAGGGTTTCAGTTTCAACACATTGCCCTCCCTTAACAACCTCCAAGCACTGCAAGAGAGGGGTCATGGCATCGCTTAACTCGCCATTGGCCATGACATATAATTGAGTGTCATTAACATACTGATGATATCTCAGTTCATGGTGCCAGATGACCTCAACCAACGCCATTATGTAGAAGTGGACAGAGAACCAAGCCCTGCACAAGCCTGCAAAGCAGGGGACGAAGGCTGGACCTCTTGCTTCCTATCAACACTGACTGAGAGCAGCCACAGAGGAAGGAAATTAACCAAGACAACACAGAACCCCTCACTCCCAACCACCAAAGCCACTTCAGAATGGTACCATGTTTGATGGTATTGAAGGCTGTCAAAAGGTCAAGCAGACGATGGATGCACTACCCCCACCCTGCTCCCACTAAAGATTATCAAAAACCATGAACAATGCCATGTCTATCTCATAAATAGGCCTGAACCCTGACGGGAAAGGTTCCAAATAATCTTATTTCACCCAGGAACCTCTGAGGCTGCCATGCAACCACCTTCGCAACCCTCCTTCCCAGAAAGAGAAGTTTGGATACAAGTATAAAATTATTCAATAGGGTGGAATCTAACGATGTCTACCTAAGAAGACAGTGGACCACAGCCTCCTTAAAATGCTGGAGTACAAATCACTCCCATAATCACCCCCAGAACCCACCCGCATATCACGCCCCAGAAAGATTTCAAAAGCCATAAGGGGCATGGGTCTAAAACCAAAATCATACTCTGTAGAACAGGGATGTCAAGCTTGCTCCTGTTGCAGGCTGTGTCAGGATTTTGTTTGTCCTTGGGTGGGTGTGGTCTGGTCATCATGGCTGACTAGGTGAGTGTGGCTGGCCCGGGGCAACAGGAGCTGATCCCTTTCTGTCTCTGCCTACAGGCCAACTCTGCAACCTATTGCGGGCTGATTCCGGCCCATGAGGCCGCATGTTTGACACTCCTACCATAGAAGTATATTAGGCCTTTATTAAGAACAGCTGATAAATATATGTCACATTTTTCTTTATAATAATCCCTCTTTTTCTTTATAATAACCCCTCTTACTGGAAACTTTTCTTACCTTGGGGTAGAATACACTTAACTTCTTTGGAAGACTTACAATGTTCAGGGCAATGATGCAAAATGGATATGGTGATGTCAAATATAAGAAAAGGTAAGGTTTTCTTCAATTTTTTTTCTATGATTAAACAGAACTACCAACCTATCTATCTGCCTACCTGCTTACATAATGTATTAACCTGTTTTTAGAATTTGAACTATATCTGAGTGTTCCTGTTAGAAATTTACAGAAAATTATGCCAATAATGTTTGAAAGCTGTGATAGGATGTGCTTTGTAGTTTTTCAAAATAGTAGTTCAGAGATTAAATACAGTTTTTACCCATTGGTATGCTAAAATAATTGTTATATTAAATTGGCTTTCTGGGTACTTTTTGGATGGTTGGAAAGAGAATTAAAAATTCCCCTTGATTTATTCCAATGTTTCTCTGTGTTGTAAAATGGTTATCACTTAAACTGAAACCAAAAACTATGTGATGAAATATGATAGTGGCAAGAGATAAACACTTAACAGTACAAACAAACCAGAAGGCTTCTTAACTTAAACTATGCAGAGCTATTTTAGAAAAATAGCATAAATGTAATATTTTGTGGGACAGAAACTTTGGTGTCCCAAAAACAGAGCTGCAGAAACTTCATTATCGAAGACCTGGCTTTTTGAGCAAGCTGGTCTAACCTGAGGGGGGATGGATTTTAAACTTTTAATTGGTGTTCTAAATCGTTAGTTTAATTGAATTTGATTTAATTTATTTTTATTATTTGTATTTATTGTCTTTTAATATGTTGTAAGCTACCCTGAGTCCTTTGGGAGTAGGGCGGCATATAAATTTGATTATACATTTAAAAAAATTATTGAACCCCACTCAGTCAGCTCTAAAAATGAGCTAAGAGTTTGCTTCCAATAAATATTTTAAAATAAATAATATGTAGAGATCCATTAGTGTAAGATATGTTAAATTTCTTTTACCTGCTGAACATTTTTGCTTACACTACAAAATGTACCCACACCTCGTGTATGGGCTGCCCCCGATGAGTACTGGAGTTGGGTTAGGGTTAGGAGGAGCCATGTACAGCCCCTGTCTTCTTCCATTTCCCATTGGCAGGGTGGCAGGTGTTAGAAGGGTGCTGTCCCAAAACCTCCCCACCACTTGGTTTGGGATGGATGGTGCCCGGATATTGCCCAGCAGGCCCTGGTGTGGTGGGTGGGCAGCTATGTGGTTCACTCAAGTTGTGGGGATTTGGGCAGCATTTACATGATGGGATTCCTGCAGGATTCCTGGCTTCCAAGGCAGGTGAGGCCCAGAGCGAAGGCACTGAGAGGGAGGCCATTTCTCACCTTGGCCATGCAGGGGGCACACAGAGGCCAAGCTTTGGGCCACCAGCTTGAGCAGGTGCTGAGCTGGAGACTGGAGAGGGTCAGTCTTCCTACCTGGTTGCTTGCCCACTGCCATTTTCATTAAATGTGTGTGTGTAAGAGAGAGAGTGTGTGACAGAGAGAGAAAGAGAAACAGTGGAAAGGAAACTCTTTCAAGCAGCATGCCTGCAATTCTTGTTACTCCCCTCTCTCATTTCTCTCTCTCTCTCTCCCTCTCTCTCTCTCTCCCTCTCTCTCTCTCTCCCCTCTCTCTCTCATTCTCTCTCACACAGAGACATACATTTGATTGCTTCAAAGCGACAAGCTGCATTCTGCTTCTATCGTTAGCACATACTTTCCACAATCTTCCACAATCACCTGTCCTTTTCTCAAGCAGCAGCAGCTGGGTAGGGGCTGGGGGAGCTGATTCCAATGGGCCACTTGCTCCATAGTCATAAGGTGGGCTGCGGAACAGAGGGTCCTTCGGCTGCAAGGTTGCCTAGAACTGTGGGCAGGGCTGGGGCTAGCAAGAGTGCACTGGAAATATCTCCATGCACCCGGAGAGACAGAATGCCGGGCCCTTGCTTGATCAGCTGATCAGCGGGCCATGGACCAAGGTTAAGGGGTGGAGCAACCATGAGGTGATCCTCCTGCATCTCAAAAAAATAAGACCTCCCTGAAAATAAGGACAAGCATTTATTTCAAGGGGTCAAAAGAAAATAAGACCATGTCTTATTTTCAGGAAACATGGTAAGCGTGATGTTTGTTTACTACTCCATATTCATAGCTAGCATGCCTTTAAATAGGGATGAAATACAGATTGACAGTATGCATACATACATAAATACCAGTTAGTGAGAAGTGACAATGGAAGAGGTTATAGCTTTCCAAGGTTGTTGTGATTTCTCAATATATCATGTTTATCACTATATGACAAAGAACACAGCACCAATTTTCATATATTTTACTAGATAATGTTATCCTGTTGAAAAACAATATAAAATTGCATTGCTCTGAACCTTATTATCACACCCAGGTAACTTCTTTAGCATGTCCATAAATTATTTTTACTTGCTTGATATTTTAGTCTTTCTTGGTTTTGTTTCCTACTCTTTATGTTTGTCTCTGACTAAATTATTTCATGTTTTCTTTACCTTCAGCATTTTAGGCTACCCACTCTCAAAAGACTCTGGGTGGTGACTTTATCAAAAGAAATAGGGAAAAAAATGTGTTGATAAGGAACAATGATCTCCTTAAATGTTCCCAATAGCGAATCATACAAGTTACTGTTTGAATCTACATATGTATTAGTTATAAACTAAACCATGTTTTCTTGGCATATTAAATTGAGAGATGGAGTTTTATTGCTTTAAGGCCTCCACTGAATTTGTACTTTAAAAAGCTAATATTTTGTAGTATTATGAAAATGTAGGAAATCAGATAAAGAAGAGTTAAAACTTCTTTCGGTTTGATTTGGGAAAGTTCAGTTGATGTTTAGCATCTACTCATTTTTCTCTACACTCTCCCCATTTGTAAATATGAAACATCTAATACTTTCTTACCTGAATAATAAATGGTAGTAAAGATAGTTTAAATTTACGATTATTCCAAAACTCTGCTACAACAAATATTAATGGTTCATTTGCCCATTAACTTAAAGTTATAATGTTATTAACTTTGACCCTGGCAACTGCCCTATTCCAAAGAGTATCTGTCTGTTCCACACAGAGAGGGCACATTCTGGGTCTCTTCACTGAAACTATGTCATTTTATTGACCCAGAGTCATCATCTTAGTAGCAGTTGCTGCCCTTTTGAACAATCTTCCCTCTGACCTGGTTGGGCCCAGGCATTCAATTCTTTACAAAGCTGATTAAGACTTGACTCTTTCCCTGAGTCAGGACAAATAGAGTTTCTAATCTGATGAATTACAGAATAATCAACTCTGTGTCGAATGCAGGAAATCAGGAATCCAGGAAGTTCAAATTACTATAGGTTTAATATATGCTAATGCTGTCTACAAAGAATCTGAAATACTATTAATCAAAGCAAGTTGGTAGCCAAAGGAATTCAAGGTGGGCTGGACGTTGAGTTCTTGTGGGCGCGAAGGGACTCAACAAATCTGATGGTGCATTTCATCCTTCCCTCAGTTGGTCTTCTCGTACACTCTGATTGTTGTTTTATATTCTTAATCAGTTTTAATGGTAGAGATTGGTTTCTCTATGTGTTAGTTGATTATTTTTCTATTGTACATCACATCATTGTTTAAGTCAAGTGACCATATAAATCCCATAAACAAACAAACAAACACATATTGTACCATATGCCTTCTTGCATGCTTTACATGAAAGAAGTCAAGAAGAAGTGATTTGTTGGATCTTTCATTC
The DNA here is from genome assembly GCA_032468015.1 of Mimophis mahfalensis. Taxonomy (NCBI): domain Eukaryota; kingdom Metazoa; phylum Chordata; class Lepidosauria; order Squamata; genus Mimophis; species Mimophis mahfalensis. The sequence goes on along the minus strand of JANHFR010573223.1, from coordinate 1,287 downwards.
AGGTCTGAAGCCTAGGCATAAAATGAAAGCCTTAAGGCTACTACTATTTGGTGATGTTGGCTAGAGGTTTTGTCCAGAGCTTTATCTCATGTGATGTCCTTCTTGGAACATGAAACCCTGCTGCTTACACATTATCACCTCTAGAATCAATTATTGATATTCTTCTCTTTGAAGACCACCTGGTAGCTACAGTTGGTGCAAAATGTAGCAGTCCACACGTGTGTGAGAACTGCTAATATTATGTTATATAACATCAGTTTTATGAGCAAGTACCTTATTGGCTTCTAGTAGGCTTCTGAGTACAATTCAAACTGCTAGTTTTGACCTTAAAAAGCCCTTCCTAGGTCAGTGACTACACCTTGAACAATTGCTTCCTTCATGTAGAACTGACCTGTCTACTGGGTTTATCTCAAGTTGAGATATGAAAAGAAGAGTAAAAGCCTAGTCTTTTTCAGTGTGTCTCATCATGGTGGAACAGTATATCCCTGAAGATCCAAATACCATTTGGGAAGGCAATGAAAACTTTTCCACAGATTTTCTTTTTTTGCCTGGTAGCTTTAATACAGTGCCCCCAACCTTTTGGACACCCCAGACCGGTTCCGCGGAGACTGTTTTTTCTGTGGAGTGGACGGGTTGTGGGTTTGCATCCTGCCTCTACCCTGCAGATGGTTTTTCCCTGATTAGCATAGCTCAGTTACTGACATGCCATGGCCCAGTGCCAGTTCATAGACTGGGGGTTGAATACCTCTGCTTTCATATGAATGCTGATATATCTATATTTATAGCTACAGCTATAGCTATATCAATCAATCTATCTATATATGCAAGTCTTGGTGTATTCAGGTCTTTTCCCATGTAAGGCTGAGAGTATCTTGGTGACATTTCGACAAAGTCCCACTCATCATCTTCAGGCTGGTGCCTTTGGCTTTGTGCTTCTGAGAGCAATGCGTGACTAGAGCTGCTGTCTCTCTATAAATTCTGGTGGGGTGTGTGATATGCTGCCTTTGTTGCTGTAAGCAGGTTGGCTGGCTGTGTTGTTACATTTTGATTAGTTGATGGAATTGATGCTTGCAGATTAATCAGCTGTTTTGTAACATCCTGAGTGGCTGAGGTATTAGCTGTGTGCCAATTAGTCTTTTATGTTGTAACAACCTGGGTAATGGGCGTGTGGTAACATCCTGAGTTCTAGTGTTGTAACATCCTGATGGAATTTTTTTTTTTAATCCCATTTATATGCCGCCCTTCTCCAGAGACTCAGGGCAGCTTACAATCTGTTTAAGCACAAAT
>JANHFR010572918.1:0-10897 GCA_032468015.1 Mimophis mahfalensis | reverse complement strand
TCTATTCTATTCTATTCTATTCTATTCTATTCTATTCTATTCTATTCTATTCTATTCTATTCTATTCTATTCTTCCTTTTTGTAGCTCACTATCACCAGCTGACTTTGGAGTCTTCTCGTAAACTGCCACTGTTCAGAATCTTAGGGGTGTGGACGGATGTCTTTGGATTTAGGACCAAGCCTATCAGCTGCAAAAACTGGTCAGTGGAGTTCTTTGCTGGAATATCATTAGTTAGCCATATTCTACCAGAAACTGATAATTTTTAGAAAGGTTTCAGTGAGTCATTTGGCAACTGTACTATGTCATGGTTTCTAATCTATTTCTGCAATATTCTTGCATGAGGTCTCTATATGTTCTACTGCTTATTCTGCCTCTTTGCACAACCTACACTTTGAATGATTTGATGTTTTTTCAATTCCAGCCTTGATTTCAATAGTTCAAATAGGTTTAACAGTAGTTTAACAGAGTAACGGAGTTGGAAGGGAACTTGTAGCTCATCTAATCCAACCCCGCCCCCCCAGTTGGAGGCCCTACACCATTTCTGACAGATGGCAGTCCAGTCTCTTCTTGAAAACTACCAATGATGAAGCTCCCACAACATCCCACAACATGGTTGATTGTTTTCACTGTCTGAAAATTTCTCCTTATTTCTAGGCTGAATCCCTCCTCGATCAGTTTCCATCCATTGTTCCTTGTCTGGCCTTCAGGTGTTTTGGAAAATAGCCTGACCCCCTCCTCCTCTCTGTGGCAGCCCCTCAAATATTGGAACACTGCTATCGTGTCTCCCTGGGTCCTTTTCTTAACTAGACCATTCGTCCTATGTTTTAGCTCCCAGTCCCATAATCATCTATGTTGCTCTTCTCTGCACTTTTTCTAAAGTCTCAACATCTTTTTTATAGTGTGGTGATCAAAACTGGATGCAGTATTCTAGGTGGTGTCTTACTAAGGCTTTATAGAGTGGTATTAGTACCTCACTTGATCTTGATTGAATCCCTCTGTTAATGCAAATTAGGATTGCATTGGCTTTTTTGGCTGCTGCTGCACCATGTTGGCTCATATTTAATTGGTTATCTGCTAAGACTCAAGATCCCTCTCACAGTTACTGCTATTAAGCCTGGTTTCACCCAGTCTATATGTGTACTTTTGGTTTTTCTTGCCTAAGTATCAAACTTCACTTTCACTTTCTCTACATAGAATTTCATTTTGTTAGATAGGGCCAGGGGTGGGTTTCAGCCGGTTCGGCCTGGTTTGGGTGAACCGGTTGTTAGAATTTTGTGTGGTTCGGGGAAGACACGCATCTCCCTTCATCCTCACGGCCCCACCCCACCTGCCACCCCCAAAGCCCTGCCTGCCATGCCCCACCCTGCCCCACTCCACCTCTTACACCTCTTACCCGGCTTTCAGCTCCCTCGTGTTTCTCCCCATTGTGTGCAGAGAAGCAAATTGTATGTAAAAAAAACTCTCCTTGTAAGTTCCAGAAGTTTGAACTCATGAGGAACAGTGCAACTTGCTTCTCGGAACACAATGGGGAGAAATGTGAGGGAGCTGGAAGACAACAAGAGGTGCATGGCAGGGCTTCCTGCCCCTTGGTTCCAGCCCAGGAGAAGGCAGGCAGGCCACGTGGAGGCAAGCCCTGGGCCGGTTGCCTACCTGCAGCCACCGTGAGCCCCAGTTGAATCCGGACTCCCAGGGCTGCCACAGCAGTCAGCAAGCCCTGGTTGAAGAATCCCAGGTCAGCCGCAACAAGCAAGCCCTGGCTAGCTGCCTCTACTGCCAGACAACTTGCCTGCCTTTGATAAATTGCTTTTTTAAAAATAATATATTAAACAATCATAATATATGGGCAGGCGTGGCCAGGTGCTCATGTGACTGGGGTGGGCAGTCCATCCCATCCCATGACCACCAAGCCATGCCTGCCCAGTCATATGACCACCTAACCACGCCCACAGAACCGGTTGTTAAAAAATTTGAAACCCACCCCTGGATAGGGCCTAGTGTTCAAGTCTATCAAGATCCACCTGTATCTTGAGCCTATCATCTAGGGCAGGGGTAGGGAACCTATGGCTCAGGAGCCAGATGTGGCTCTTTTGAGGGCTACATCTGGCTCACGGGCGGACGGGTAGTCCAAGAAAGCGCCGCCGCCGCCACTACAAAAGCACCGCTGCCACTGCTGCTGCCACTGCTGCCGCTGCTGCCATGAAAGCACCATATTGTATGGCTCTCATGGACTTACATTTTAAAATATGGCTCTCTTCATGGCTCTCTGAGAGAAAAAGGTTCCCGACCCCTGATCTAGGGGTGTTAGCTATTCCTTCCAGTTTAGTATCACCCACAAATTTGTTAAGTTCCCCTTCTATTTCTTCATCTAAGTCGTGTATGAAGCTATTGAAGAGTGCTGGGTCTAAGACGGAACCTTGTAATTCCTCACTGCTTACTTCCCTCCATGTAGATATAGTGCTGTTAAAGACTACTCATTGAGTATGGTTTCTCAGCTAGTTACAAATCCATCTGTTGGTGATGCTATCTACCCCACTTTTTTCTACCTTACCAAGAAGTATGTTGTGATCTACTTTGTCAAATGCCTTACTGAAATCTATTATGTCCACAGCATTTCACTGCTCTACTAATTGAGTCACTTTATCAAAGAATGATATAGGATTGGCTTGCCATGATCTGTTTTCAGCACACCCACGCTGACTTCCAGTTATTACTTTATTCATTTCTAGATGTTGGCAGATCTGGTTTTTTTACTATCTTTTCCAGTATCCTCCTGGGTACTGATGTTAGGCTGATTTATCTGTAGTTTCCTGGGTCTGCTTTTTTCCCTTTTTTGAAAAAGGGAACCACATCAGCTCTTTTCCAGTCCTCTGGTAGTTTCCCAGTGCTCCAGGATTTTTGAAAGATGTGGTACAGTGGTTCCGAAATGACATCTGCCCGTTCAGTGGTAGGATTCAATTTTTTTTCCGGACTGGTTCTGTGGGCGTGGCTTAGTGGGTGTGGCTATGCTGTTGGCCAGTCAGAGGTGGTATTTGCTGGTTCTCCAAACCAGTCAAACTTATTGCTACCGGTTCTCCGGAACTTGTCGGAACTGGCTGAATACCACCTCTGTGCCAGCTCCTTTAGAACTCTGGGATTTATATTCACTGGGACTTGTTGTTTTTAAGGTTATTTTTAAGAAGACAAAATCAAGCCCCCTTTCCTTTCCTTTCCTTTCCTTTCCTTTTTAGTGTTCCATTTGTAAGCCATTGCTAGGTTTTATTTTTATCCACTTTCCAATTGATCTTTGATAGATATTGACCATATAATAATTTTCCTTACCAGCATTCTGTTCATTTTTATTACATTATTTTGATATTCAATTCTTATTTTCTGTGTATCCAAAAGTTCCAATTTTTAATTGTATCAATGCTTGCTCTTGGCTATCTTTTATGTAATCCGTCAATGCTTAACTAATTTGACACTTTGACTTGAAGTAAACCTCTGCCTTGATTTCTGCAAGACAGGTATAATCTATTAATATCACTACAGAGATGTAATGCATAAGAAATTACAGTAGTTTCTTGGCTTTTGTTCCGAACTGTCCAGTTTAGCTAATAAATATAATTAATAAATAATATCCAATTAATAATTCCAGCAGTGTATTATTTCACAGATATGGTCCAGGTATACATAGGTGACATGCATGATTGTTCCACCTTCAATTTTATCTTTAGCACTTTTCTCACTCTTTGGATGTATTTTTTACCAATTACATTTTAACTTGTACATGATGTTATCCAGCTGTGAGAAAGCTACTCACATGGTTGCTGTACTCTTTTACTGGCTTTGTAGTTCAAAATTACAAGCTGACCAATCACAGCTCAGCTGTGGTTCAAATTTCCCACACTTTTCTGACCACTCTCTCACCTGGTCTCAGGTGGGTATAAATAGAACTGCCCAATGGGCAGTTAGCCAGTTCAGCTGAAGTCACTTTCCTGACCTCATCTTCTGAGGAAGATCCTGGACTCCAATCAGTGGTGGGATTCAATTTTTTTTACTACTGGTTCTGTGGGCGAGGCTTAGTGGGCGTGGCTATCCTGTCAGCCAATCAGAGGTGGTATTTGCCAGTGTCAGCCAATCAGAGGTGGTTCTCTGAATCAGTCAAAATTATCACGACCAGTTCTCTGGAACCTGTCGGAACTGTCTGAATACCACCTCTGACTCCAATTACATGGGTGATCGCACCAAAGGACTTTTTCCCTAAAGAAACAAGGACTATGGACTCTAAAGAAACACAGGCTAGATAAGTATTCCATAAGATCTACCTTTATTTGTAACAAAGCAAGTTCTGTTTCAATATACATGGGCTCAGTTTCATTCAATAAGTTACAGTATGATGAGATAATGATCCGTCATTTTAAATAATCCTCATCACCAGCTGAAAAATATCCAGATTCTTGTAGGCTTCACCTTGATGGCTCCTGTTGGTTTCACCATTTGGCTTTTCAATTACATTATTGTTCATGATTTTACTCCAATTTATTGTCATTTTCACAAATTTATTTACGCCAAATTCCATTGCGAGAGCCCTAATGAGCAGGCATATGCATGGAATGAGGGCTGTTGCTAAAAACACATTGTAAGATGCCCTGAGTCTTCAGAGAAGGGCGGGATATAAATGGGATTAAAAATAAAAAAAATAAAATAAAAATGCTAATACATTAACAAGTATTTGTTAATGACTGGATTTTTATGATAATGAGTCACCTGTCCTAAGGTTGACAAGCCCATATTTTTCATTTCCAACCACCAATTCTACCTTCCACTATTTCATTATTTATTACTATCACTGCTATTACTATTCTGTTACTATTATTTGTTCCTCAACCTGACCCTTCTGGTGTCCAGCAATATAACCTGCATTCCTGTGAATCTGTCCATTTTGCTGTTCGTTGTCTTCTTGTTCTCTTTCCTTCCACTATTCCTGGCATTATAGACTTCTCAAGAGAACTAGATTTTCATACCTCGTATCCAAACATTATAATTCCAGCCTGGTCATTCGTACCTGAACTAAGAACTCTGAGTGGATTTATTCTATGGCATATTTTTAAACTAGACCTGGTATACATATTTTCTAGACTTATTTTTAACTACACATGGCATTTTCAGAAGTCTCCTCCAACTTCAACATTTGAATAGCTTTCTATCCTGCTCCTCTGAAGCCAAACTTTCACAGAGTATTACAGGGAGAACCACTGGCTACACAATTCTGATTTTTGATCTTTTCTAGGTGTAGCATCTTGGTATTTTTTCCAGATCTTTCATGAGTGCCCTAAGATAAAGGTAAAGGTTCCATTTTAGTTGTTTCCGGCTCTAGGGGTGGTCATCTTTGGTGATCATCTTTGTTTCTAAGCTGAAGAGCAGTCTGAAGATGTCTCTGGAGTCATGTGGCATGACTAAATTCCAAAGGCACATGGTGCACTGTTACCTTCCCACCAAGGTGGTCCCTATTTTTCTACTTGCATTTTTACATCTTTTCAAACTGCTAGGTTGGTCAGAAGCTGGGACAATCCATTATGTGGCAGTAGGGATTCGAACTGCCAAACTGCCAACCTTCTGATCAATAAGCTCAGTGTCTTAGCCACTGAGACACCATGTCCCTTCTCACTGAGCCACTGCATCCCTTCCCATGAGTGCCCTATCTACTGCTAATTTTTAGTGCATTACTTGATCAATACTTCCTTTGTTGATAGTAGATCCTTAAAGGCAAAAGTTAGCCACCACTTCAAAATCTTTATTGACAACTCTACAGTGGTTTGTTCTATCTGTTGCGATTAGTTTGGTCCTTTCTAACAGCATTTCATTTTAGTTCAATTATTTCACCTTACCCCTTAACTTGGAAGAGCCTTGGTGGTGCACCAAGCTGAGAGCTTGCACTTAGCTGCCAGCTGCATGCAATTAGTGCAAGTTCTAATCTCACCAGGCTCAAGGTTGACTCAGCCTCCCATCCTTCCAAGGTAGGTAACCTGAGGACCCAGACTGTTGGGGGCAATAAATTGACTTTGTAAGTCAATAAGCTGACTTTGTAAAGCACTGCTTAGGGCCCCCCAAAAGCCCTAATAAGCAGGTCTATACAAAGGATGAAGGCAATTGCTCTAAATGTACTGTAAGCCGCCCTGAGTCTTCAGAGAAGGGTGGCATATAAATAGAAATAACAATAAAAAATAAATAAAATAAAAACTTTTATTACTGAATTTTAGAGCATGCAGAGCCTTTGCATTTTTGGCTATCAGAGTAGTGTCATCAGCATAGCACAAGTTATTGCTACATCTTTCTCCAATTATTAAACCACAGCCATCTTCTTCAATTCATTGTCCCTTTTGAGCAGGCTTAAATGTTGGACATCTTATATGGCAAAAATAACAAATTTTCTTTTCCCAGTGTTAAAATGAGGATTTTACCATACATCATCTCCCTTCTCCTAGGATTTTTGGGTGAGTACTGGAATTTTCCACCCCCTTCATTTTTGGTTTGGTCTCTCAAGAGAAGTTAACCAGGTCTGGAAATGGTCCAATGGCACAGAGTTTAAAAATCAGTAAGTATGTTCTATTTATTTGTTTATGGAACTAATATTTTCTCCCCAAAATATAAGACGCAGAAAGGGAAGGTAGGGGGAGAAGAGAATTGCTCAGGCAATAGTATGTAACATCTGGTGGGCCCTGCACTACTGGCCAGCTCTCATGGACTGAGAAGTTCAGGATGGCAAGAAGATATACCACCTGCAAGAGCAGATGTTTCTCCTGCCGATTTTGATGCTTTTGAAAGTGGGGCAGAGCAGCTCAGGTGGTCAAAAAATTGCAGTCTTTTTTTCTGAAAGGCATTTTCTATAGAGGAAGGTTTCTGAAACTTGGCATCTGTTTCCATTGTACTTGTTTTTCTGTTTACGTCTGACAAATAAATAAATAAAATAAATAACTCTTCAGGGATTCTCCAGCGGACCACGCTGGCTGGCAGTGGTGGGATTCAAATAATTTAACAACCGGTTCTCTGCCCTAATGATTTCTTCCAACAACCAGTTCACCAAACTGCTCAGAAAGTTAACAACCGGTTCTCTTGAAGTGATATGACCTGGCTGAATCCCACCATTGCTGGCTGGGGGATTCTGGAAGTTGAAGTCCTCCTATCTTCTTCCAAGAATGAGATATGCCTCCAAATGGATGATTTATGCTTTATGTGAGTGCATGTGTGTATTTATTTGTACTCCAGCTTTTCACAGTCATGTATCCCTCCGACACATTTGTCAGGCAAAACTAACTCCAGACTCCCTAATCAATTTGGTCCAGTGCAACATGGAGACACAATGTTGGCTCATGTTCTCTATGCTCTAAAACTGGGAATGTTCTTAGAAGGATGATTCCTGAAATGCTAATTTCTGTCCTCAGTTATCTCTCTCATGGTGATAAGTAACACCTTGTTCTTCTTGCAGGTTTCCAATTCATGGAGAAGGCTTCTGTGCATATGTAAATGCAGAAGGTGCCAGTAGTGCAAAGTGCTCCATGGAGAAAAGTTTTCTATGCAGTTGTAACAAAGTTGTAGCAATACTAGATAAGGCAACAGAAATTTAACTGAGCCATGTGAGATCAAAAAGAATACAAGGCAAAAATGTCCCTTATCTACTTTTTTATTTTAATTTTTGGAAGTCTTGATTAGAGATATTAGGCAGGCAGGATGAAAAAAATATGTTTGAATATTTAAAAAAGGAATGTACAAATTGAGAATTTTCGTTGATGATTTTGTTTTGATTCTACAAGACCTAAAAAGTGAAATGGAATATTTTATGAAGAAACTAAATGACTTTGGTGCTTTACCCAGGTTTAAAAAACAAATAATGTTGGCTAAGTATAAGACTATTCATGATCCGGAAGGACTTTCGTTTTCCTGCTTGGATTTAATACCAGCTCTTTAAATCTGTCTTTTCCCCTTTTCCTCTGCATGATTGATTCTTTCTGCAATATAAAAAAAAATTGGGGGGGGGTTGTACCTTGGGCCGCTTTGATGAAGGGATTTTTGCTTAGGGCAGTGTTTCACCACCTTCTTAATGCCGCGACCCTTTAATAAAGTTCCTCATGTTGTGGTGACCCCCAATCATAAAATTATTTTAACATACACCTGTATTTGTATTGAAATATGCATTTTCCGATAGTCTTAGGCGACCACTGGGAAAGGGTCGTTCGACCCCCAAAGGGGTCCCGACCCACAGGTTGAGAACCACTGGCCTAGATATTAGTGCTCAAAATTTTTGGAGTGGGATTTTTGGCTCTTGGCTGGATTATTTAATTTTGTAAGGTATGTGTATTTTCAGTGACAGCCGCCATTTTAGGACAAGCTGTTCTTTGCTGTTTGGGGACTAATTTTTAGTGACCTTGAAACTGTTTGGAATTACACAGCTGCAAAGAAGATAACAGCCAGCTGGGACTTGTCAGGGGAAATTGATTTCTATAGAGGCTGAATTATCAGGCGTGCTGAACATCTGACTGATAGAAGCACTTGGAATGGTTATTTTTGTTTCTAACTTCTAGAACATTTGGATATAATTTTGTTTTAATTATGCCAGCCTGTGGCAGGTTGGTTTATATTATTAGATTTTTAAAATATTTTCCTCTATATATCCTCCATTTGTTATTATCATTTTTTCCCTTTTCTCCTTTTCTCCCTTTTCCTCCTTTTTTTCCATTTTGGAAGACTGATAGAGGTGGGCTTTTTATTTTTGGTGTTTGCATTAATTTTTTGGATCATCCTTTTTTAATTTTTTAACCTATTTTTTTGTGTGTTGTTGTTGGCATTCTTTTCCTCCACATTTTACATAGCTTCTTTTTCCTACTCTCTGCATTTGGGCTTTTCCTCCTTTTCTTTTTCTATTTTTTATCTGAGCTGTTTCCGGTTTTTGGGAACAGCATAGACAAAATGGTGACCCAAGAGAAGCCTGACTTGAAAGAGACGATTCAGACCCTGTTGTTGAGTGTTAAAAAGCATGGATGAATGTCTAGCTAACCTCCAGCAAATGATGACAAAAAATGATCAAAGGTTCCAGCAGATAGAGGAGAAGGCTGATAAAACACAAAAGGAGGTTAAAACACTGGATTGCAAGGTTGAACTAATAGGTCGAGACAAGGAGTACAGCCTGGCCTGGATAGAAATGGACAGAGCTGAATTCTTTTTGAGATTCCAAAATATTGTTGAAGACAAAGAAGAAGACTTTGGATTAGTGGTGGCTAAAATTTTAGCAGAGTTGTTGGATGTAGATGTAATTTCCAAGGAAATTGATGATGCATATAGAGTTTATACCCAATTTGTTATTAAAAATAAGCTACCTAGAGAGGTCCATGTGAGATTCACCAAGAAGATAAGAAATCGAATTCTCCAAGCAGCCAGAGGGCAAACACTATACTATAAGGATAAAAAGATAAGAGTCCTGAAGCAGATTCCAAGAAGGATCCGAGAAAAGAGAAAGGTCTATTTGTTCCTAACTAGACAACTGAATCAATATGGAGTAGCCTGTAGGTGGTTGGTTCCAGAAGGAGTCAATGTAATTTGGTGTAAGAAGAAATACCGGTTGGAGACCATGGAAAAAGCACAATCCTTCTACCGTGGTTTCTCACAGGCTGGTGGCATGAGCGAGACACAGAGAGAGGAGATGGCAGTGCAGGCTGAGTCAACCCACTTGGAAGAAAGAGTTGTGGTGAAGGACGCATTGGAGAGCCAGGAGGGGTACCCAAGAAGCAAACAGAAATACAAACTAGACCACACACAAATAACATGGCGGGAAAAATAAAAGTGATATTGATGAACATTAATAGTTTGAACTTGGTGATTAAAAGGACAAGGACTTTCACTAAACTAAGGAGATTAAATTTAGATATTATTTGCTTACAAGAGGTGCATGTGAACAAACAAAATATTAGGTTACTAGAACAGCCTAAACTTGGAGCAATGTATGCAGCTCTGGCCCAACAGAATAAGAGAGGAGTGGTATTATACATAAAGAACAGGCTTCAACCTAATCTTATTTTTGAGGGGCATGAAGGGAGGATTTTGATGGTAGAAATCTCTCTTGCAGGAAAACCAACTTTATTGGTAGTTATTTATGCCCCAAATGATAATCTGGAAGACTTTTACAGGGAACTGCATGAGAAAATAGCAGAATTGGGGCATGAGAATATTTGCATTCTTGGAGATTTTAATGGAATCATAGATGCCAAACTGGACTATAAACAAGATTTGATTAAGAAAGGGAGGAAGTGTTTACCTCACACTTTTTGTTTAATGACAGAAGAGTTGGGAATATGGGATGTATGGAGGGAGTTCCACTCTGGAAGGAAGAGCACATGTTTTATTCCAACAGACATTCCTCATGGTCTAGAATAGACATTGTGTGGATGTCAGTTGAAATACTAGCAGAGGTACAGGAGGTAGAGATTTAACCTAGTTTATGGGCAGATCATAACCCATTGACTTGGATATGGGAGCCCAAAAAGAGAAGACTAAGATGGACTACGAATTCCAATTTACTACAGGATAAGGATTTCAAACAATTTTTTAAAAAAAGAGTTAACCTTTTTCTTTAAAGAGAACATGACATGGGATACATCCTCCCAAAATATATGGCACACTTTTAAGGCAGTATTAAGAGGGTAGTCGATCACTTACTCGGCAAGGAAAGTTAGAATTTGGAAACAGAAGCGGGTAACTTTAGAAGCTGAGTATAAACAGGGGGATGCAGTGGCTCAGTGGCTAAGAGGCTGAGCTTGTCGATCAGAGAGGTCGGCAGTTCAGTGGTTCCAATCCCGAGTGCTGCATAACGGAGTGAGCTCCCGTTACTTGTCCCAGCTTCTGCCAACCTAGCAGTTCGAAAGCATG
>JANHFR010572312.1:0-10900 GCA_032468015.1 Mimophis mahfalensis | reverse complement strand
AGGAGGTAACTGGGTGGGAATAAGGGATGGGAGTTGGCCACGCCCACCCAGTCATACCGGTTGTTCAATTATTGGCTTCCGGTGTTTCTGTGGAAAATGGGTCCAAATGGCTCTTTGAGTGTTTATGTCTGCAGACCCCTGTTCTAGAGGACTATAGATCACTCACATGTCACATGGAGCTGGAAGGTCCCTTGAACAAAGCCAAGTGTGTTTGTAGCTGTGCACACATAGACCCCTTCATCTTCAACTGTCAGACTGGTTAGCCTCAATTGGTTATCTAGAGGCTTCTGCAAGGGGCTGTCCCTCTTCACCCAACTAGTTACAGCTGGAGGATTGCTATCTGCTTTGCACAACAGCTCCAATGAGTCGCCTTCTTGGGCTGTCAACTCAGACTCGCTGGCCAGCTCCTTGGAGCAACCTGAAACCAGAATAAAACATCCATCATTCCCATGAAAGAAAGGTCAAGCCAGCCAGTGGCATCCTTCAAAAAAGAGAGAAATCCTACTCATAGTGGCACCCTAAGGTACCTTGAGTAAGTATGGAGCCTCTCCTGTGAGTTTGGGAGATGTTGAAAACCAGCATCCTCGGACGATCTGAAAAAAAAAAATAAACCAGATCAAATTTCATAAGAAGGAAAAAAGCTTTTGTGGAGAAGGGTAACCTCTCTGGCCTGCCAAACAAAGCATCTTAAAGATTGCTTCAGATGCTGTTCCCATCCATTTCTGCTCTCCAGAGCAGCAGAAGCCTATTCTCGGGGCTCCGCAGCCTCTGCTTCCGCTGCTTCGGAGAGCAGAAATGGGTGGGAACAGCGTGTTCCCTGTGCTGCAAAAGCTGAAGCTCAGCTGATTAACCTGGCTACTAGTTCTGCCGTGGCAATCAGCTGAGCTTAAAACAGGAAATGGCAGAGGCAGAGGCAGGAGCAGGGCCAGCCAGGGGTGGTATTTGCCAGTTCGGCGAACCACCCCAAATTTTCGTCACTGGTTTGCCCAAACTGGGCCGAACCGGTAGGATACCACTGCTGGTCAGGCTATAGTGGATGAGTGTTTTCAGCTACATAACCCAACAACAAGTACATCTTACACTGTACAATCAGTTCAACCATCGTTTTGACTGATCCGTACTGATTATTTGCCAGGCACTGATATTTCCCAGCATCCTCTGGTCCAATTTCACGCAGCTGAAGGTAATACATGGATTCGTCAACTTTCTGGTTCTCCTTCATCCAGGATAGTGTGGGAAATGGTCTACCCTCAGCAGCGCAGTCAAGGTTGACAGAGCTTCCTTCCTTGGCTACCACACGGTTGACTCCCTCTTTCCTTTGCTGTTCTGATGAGTCTGCAAGCATTTAATGTTTAATATTTATTGAACTTGTATACTGCCCTTCTCCTGAGGGAACAGATAATACAAATATTTTAAAAATAATTAAATAAACAGGGTTCAATAAACATGACAAGGCAACCTTATTAAAACAAGCCAACCCCCTCCCCCTCAGCCCAGGCTGACCACCCTGAAAAACCACGTTTTTAGGTCGTGCCGGAAAGAGCGGAGATGAGGGGCCATCCGAAGCTCGAGGGGCAGCTGATTCCAGAGGGTGGGAGCGCCCACCGAGAAGGCCCTCCCCCTGGGCACCACCAGTCAACACTCTCTGGCCGACGGCACCTGGAGGAGACTGACTCTGTGAGCGCAAACTGGGCGATGGGGAGCCGACACCGGCAGGAGGTGCTCCCGCAAGTACCCTGGGCCATTGCCATATAGGGCTTTGTAGGTGATAACTAGGATCTTGAAGCGCACCCGGAAAACAACCGGCAACCAGTGCAGCTCGCGCAGGAGAGGCGTAACATGGGAGTAACAATGGCATTTAGGAGCATCGGTCAGGGAACTACCCAAAACTGCAAACTGGAAGCCGCCTCCCCAGATCTGGCATAATTTCAGAAAGCCAAGATAGCTGAATATTTGGTCGTTTGGTTTGATTCATGGAATATATAATGCAAATGACTTTGACCTTGTAAAATGGGAAGAAGAGATGCTGTTTATGGAATAATCCGATAAAGGGGGAAAAGGTTTCAAACTTGCAAGAACATTTGGGAACCGAGCAGAAAACCAGGCCTCGGTACTGTGCTTGAAGGGTCTGCAAAAACATCCATGACTTGAAATCTCACCAAAGTATTCTGAGCCTTCGATGTTCACTGCGATATTGATGCCCTTGGGTGGTTCTGAAACACAGGAAGAGGAAAAGTGAAAGTTCCAAGAAGGTATACAGCCGTGATGGCGAACCTCTGGCACGCGTGCCCAAAGTGGCACACAGAGCCATGTCGCCCGGCACGCAACCTATCCCCTCCCCCCCCAAAAAAAACGCTGAAAAAAACACAAATTTAACTTTACTGTTCATGGGTTTTTTTGGGGGGGTTGGGGATTTGGGAGGGTGTGTGCATGCACAGGGGGGGCAGGGGAATCCCCCCTCACCCACCCACCTGTGCGTGCGCTCACTCTCCCAAGACCCCATATTCTGAAAAAAAACTCAAAAAATTCCATTTTTTTCGGCATTTGGGGGACTTGGGAGAGTGGGTGCACACGCAGGGAAGGGGCATAGCATGTGTTATGCCCCTCCCCCTGTGCATGTGCATGCTCTCCCAAGCTCAAACAAACAGGAAGTGGCACGTGGGTGGCCACGTCCACTCCCCCCCCCCCTTTTTGGCACTCGGTGCCAAAAAGGTTCGCCATCACTGGTATAGCAAGCTCATGGAAGGCAGGGACAGCTGTCCCAACTTGGTCAGTTAGAAAAGACTCTTGACTCCCTCTGTAGTGAAAGCATAGTTACCAAAGTCAAGGGGTTCCAGTGTAGCAAAACCGAATCTGATTTTTCACACCCAAAGCATCTGGTTAACTCTTCCCTTCCTCGCCCCACCTTCCCTGTTGGTTATCTCCCCATCTCCAACTGCTTTCAAACAAATAGTTTTGGTAACCATCCCTGGCTTGGTGGGCTGGAGGGGGTTGCATTCCATGAAATGACACCTTGGACCAACCAACAGTTCCTATGGGGTGGCACGATGTGTAGTTTAAAATCCCCCTTACCCCAACCCCTTGCCTCCCTTCAGCTCCCCTCCCCGTGAAGGATGGTGATCTTGACAGACAGAAGAAGAGAAAGCTTTGACTATTGCACACATAAATGAGAGATTATAATGTAATCAGCCTCAATGGCTGTGTTTTAGAGGAGGAGCTTGGAATCTCTCTATATAAAATAGAAGCGTGGTGAAGCGTGTGTGTGTGTGTGTGTGCTCTATACGGTTCTAAACAGAGCAACCAATCTCGCCCAAACTTGGCACATACATATCTTGGCATTGCAAGATCAGCACTGGAGGGGTCACCAAAGCCTTTGAGCAGTCCTTCCCAAAAAAACAGGGGGGCCAAAGTGGATATTTCACTGCCCTATGGACATTTCACTTGCAAGCTGTACTGCATATGTGCAGAGGGTTACCAGGCAAGGCATGCAAATCAGAGGCTCTCCAGCTAATAGAGGCAAGGGAAGCAAATCGGACAAAGAATGCTGGGAATTGTAGGCTGCAACGTTGTCATAAATACCCAGGTGAAGCTGGGTTATCGACTAGTAAAGAATAAATTGAAGCTCAGCTCTGGGTGACATCACAGAAATATGCATTTGGTTTTCTAGGCAATGCTCTGGAAGAGGTTTTGCCATTTCTTCCGTCATGAATGTTTTGTCAACTTTCTAATCTAAATCTTGGAATTTATTTATTTATTTATTTATTTATTTATTTATTTATTTATTTATTTATTTATTTCTGGTCTCCCAACCCAGTGCCGGATAGCTTCAACCCTTAGCTGTCTGAGATCAGTTAAGGTCAGCTAGAGGACACATGGGATGGGAGCTGTAATCCAGAATATCTGGAAGGCACCAGATAATGTATCTCTCCTTTAAAGCAGGAGTCCCGAACCCTGGCCACTTTAAGACCTGTGGACTTCAACTCCCAGAATTTCCCAGCCAGCTAGCTGGGGAATTCTGGGAATTGAAGTCCACAGGTCTTAAAGTTGCCAGGATTGGAGACTCCTGTTTTAAAGGCATCAAAAGAGACCTCAGCAACAGATCGCGATTTGGTTCTTAATGTTGGCAGGAATATATTCTAATTTATTTCCTCGGCTGAGTCAACGTTGGAAGATGGAAAGGGAGGAAGCAGTTCTTTGCTCATCGTTGTAGTTACAGGCCTCCAAAGGAGTGGAGGAGTGGAAGAAGAAAGTTGGGAAAAGGCAAAATGGCGGGCACTGGAGGTGACTGAAGGCTCAGCTTTTTATAACATGCAATGCACCTTAAAACAAGATGAGGCTTCAATCACGCCGTCACAGTGGCTATCTTGGATTTTTTTTTCATCCATACCTCTGAATAGCTGTTCTCCTAGATCTTTTCTGATCTCTTCACTGTATACAAGAGACCAAAACAGCAAAATGAATAATTCATCTGACAACAGAAACTACTTACCTATCACAGAAACATAAGGTGAAGTATGCACTCCTTCTCTGAGAAAAGAATATTTTAATTGCATCCCCCCCTCAATTCTCAAGTAGTATCGCCCTTCATCCTCTATGCGAGCATCCGTGATGACAAGTGAGCAATTTCCTTGATTTGGATCTCCTAATAAATGGAAGCGATCCTTGGCTGAATGTTCAAGTGACAAATATTGGTCATTGGTAGCTACAGGCCTGCAGTTTTGATCAGACAATGGAGAACAGGCGGACCAATATGGCCAATGCTTAATCCAATAAGCAACTACTTTTTGATTTCTCGACCGGTGTCTCCTGTTATAAGTGAACTGGCATGGAATATGAAGAACTAGACCACGCTGCACGGAGGCAAAAGATGACACGGTAATCGTATATTCCGTTCCTGCTTGACTTCTGACTCCTGATCCAAGAAAAACAAAACGAAATTAGTTTGGATGCAGACAAAACCGAAATGAAAACACTGGAAAAAGCCCTAAGGTTTCTTGCAGGACCGACTCATAAAATGGAGAATATCACAAGTTGTCCAACCGCCCAAAAGATAAGGCATGTAACCACTGCACACCCTCTCCACCATAACAGTGGGCTCAAGAGATTGAAAGGAAGATGTCGTTCAACAGTTTAAGGTTCTCTGTGTTGTGGCTGTCAGAATGTTGTTGGCCATGATTGCTGAGTCACAGTGAAGGTCATCTGACCATCTCCACCAATAACATATAGCCAGAGCACAAGCTCCTCCTACAGAATAAAAAACCCTCTGGCCTTCTCTCTCTAGCCTGTATTTCTACCTCTTACTTGCACACAAGGAGCATAGTTAGTTAGCCTAGTTTATATCTTTATTGTTTTATTTCTCTTTAATAAATACTTTACATTTGAATGGAGCAGACATGTCCTGTTTTAGCACAGATATACTGTATGACCAAATGATCCAATCACCTCTAACAGTGGCATTATATGGCTATGTTGATGAACAACAATGTGCTAAGCCACAGTGTAGTTTTGGTATTTGGGAATTGTATGTAACAAAAAGGCAGCAATTGTCTATTATTAATCTGGCCTTCGGGTTTGCTATGTTATGTCCAATACAGCTGAACAAGCAACAATAGCAATAGCTCATAGACTTCTATACCGTTTCACAGTGCTTTACAGCTTGCTCTGAGCAGTTTGCAGAGTCAGCCTATTGCCCACAACAATCTGGGCCCTTATTTTACCAACCTTGGAAGGATGGAAGGCTGAGTCAACCTTCAGCCGGTCAGAATCGAGCTCCTGACTGTGGTCAGAGTCAGTCTGCAATACTGCATTCTAACCACTGTGCCACCATGCAATATAAATAATAGATGTAAATCTACAATGAAATGATTCTCTGTGGTTTAAGAAAATGCAAGGAAATAATAATAATTGGACACTTATGACTTATAGCAATAGCAATAGCACTTAGACTTATATACCACTTCTCAGTGTTTTTACAGCCCTCTCTAAGCAGGTTGTAAGCCTATTGCCCCCATCAATCTGGGTCCTCGTCTTACTGACCCAGAAGGATGGAAGGCTGAGTCAATCTTGAGGCTGGTGAGATTGAAACTGCCAAACTTCTGACAATCAGCAGTCAGCAGAAGCAGCCTGCAGTACTGCACTCTAACCATTGCACCACCACATACTCCTCCTTATAACTTATAATTCACAAATTGTTAAACCATCTTTTCTAAAGTGGAGATCTGACCCAGATCAAAAGATTAAGCAGCCTCTCATTCACAGGAAAAGAGGATGAAAAGAATCCCATGGAAATCAAAAGTTTTTGTTGTATCCTCTATAAAATCTGTAAAATCTCTTTATTACTAGATGCATGACAACTATATCATTAGATATGTATCTTGGTACCAGGCTATCTCAAAATGTCACACCTTTGAGCCATGTGGTTTATTCCTTCCTGACATTACCCATGTGTCTCAAATCAGGGTGTTTATCAAAATATCTTCACACCTTAAAAAGGGAAGAGGTCATATCTTTCCTTTGGGACAGGAAAAGCAATAACCTTGGGAAAATACCTTTCTCTGAATGTGTGCATGTCAGAAAGGAAGGATCACAGTCATCAAAGTTTCCCTTTCATCTTTGAAGGGAAAATATTATATAAGAAGCCCAGTAGAATATGCATTCTCCACTGTCTTCTCTTCTGAAATCTGTTTGGAAAGGGAATTCAATCCAATTTTTGTCCATGGCCATGCAATAAAGTGTATTTTTTTATATGATCCCTTGCACCTTGTTTCTTGAATATTAATTTGAGTTTGCCATATCCAAGGAGTAGGGTCAACGAACCTTACACCATATTTTTTTCTTATTTTACTACATTGCACCTACCTTTGCAGAGAACGGCCAAGACTGCTGCCAAAGAAAGAAACAGTTTCTTTTTCATACAAGGAAGAAGCCTTATGCAACACGTGGTCTCATTTTCTGTCATCTTGTTTTATCTTGATATTTATTGGAAGGATGTGCTCTGTAGTAGGAAGAGAAGCAGTGTGATTTGGTGTGCTTACTAGAAGCAAAATGAAAAAACATTTGCAAGTGTCACAGAAATTACAACTGCACATCCAAAGTGTTGGAGTGGAAGGTGGAACTTGTTCAAGTATCTTAAACAGACCACCTCCTAACCAGGATGGATTAGCCATGCAGGCATTGGTAGGTTTCAAATAATTTCACCACCTGTTCCCTGAAAAATGGACTGGGCCAGCCGGTGGTGCAATTTATCCCATTCTCCAAACAGTGCACACTCATTACTACCGGTTCGGTAGAACCGGTCCAAACCAGCTGAATACCACCTCTGCATGCAGGGCTATGTTAACAGAATTCACCTGAAATATTTTGGCAGTAAGATGGATGAGTTAAGGAGTGGCTCTCTGTCTTATTTCCATTTGAACAATCCCAAAAGTTACAATTATTAACCTTGGTCATTATTATTATTTGATATTTTTGTCTTTTGACAACATCCAAGCATTTTCTGCATGATTCTTTGATATGCCTGAATATAAATAGCTGGTCTAGAGAAGAAGTGATATGTTCTTTTTGCCTTTTTTAACTTAAGAAAGGATCTTACCGTTATTTGTTTATTTGTTTGTTTGTTTGTTTGTATTATTAGCAAGACTTATATGCCATCCTTCTCCCGAAGGACTCAGGGCGGCTTACACTCCATAAAAAACACATAATAAAAAAGTTAAAACAATATTAAACCCACATCTCAATAATAAATTTAAAATTTAAGACAAACAAATTTAAAACCCCAATTTAAAACACAGTCCAGATTGGCTTGTTGGAATAGCCAAGTCTTTAAATTGCGGCGGAAGGATCGGGGGTCGGGGGCCATCTGAAGCACCAAGAGCAACTTGTTCCAGAGGGCAGGTGCACCCACAGAGAAGGCCCTCCCCCTAGGGGTCACCAGCCATGCCGGTTTGGCTGATGGCACCCTGAGGAGGCCCACTCTATGGGAGCACACTGGGCAATGTGAGGTTGTAGCTGGCAGCAAGTGGTCCCGCAGGTACCCTGGGCCTAAACCATGTAGGGCTCTGTAGGTGATAACCAGAACTTTGAATTGCACCTGGAGGACAACCGGAAGCCAATGCAGCTCGCGCAGTAGAGGCGCAACATGGGAGTATCTAGACACTCCCATCACCACCCGTGCGGCCGCATTCTGCACCAGCTGAAGCCTCCAGATGCTCTTCAAGGGCAGCCCCATGTAGAAAGCATTGCAGTAGTCTAGGTGATGAGAGTGTGAGTGACTGTGCGTAGGGCATCTCGGTCGAGGTAGGGGCACAACTGGCGCACCAGGCAAACCTGTGCAAATGCCCTCTTGGTCACGGCCGTCAGGTGTTCTTCTAAACTAACCCGTGAATCCAGGAGGACGCCCAAGTTGCGCACCCTTTCTGAGGGGGTCAACGCCTCCCCCCTATCATAATTAAGTCAGTTAGGAAAGGGGAAAGTATTTTTACAGGAACCGAAATTACTATTAATTACTTTGAAGTGTTAGCCTAGGGTCAGGGGACTTCTTTTTCTGAGGAAAAGTAAAATGGACAGGGCAGCTTCTGTTTGGTTTCCCACTTCCTCTTAGGCAGATTCTGATACTCTCCAAAACAATGGCCCCAAAGAGGAAGCATAGAGTTGGCTTGATTCAGTTGGTTTGCTTCATCAAAACAAATTCTCAAGTTACTTCCTGAATTAGTCATATAATGCTGCACTGAACATATCTTTGGCTGGTGTTTTTTTTTTACAATCTCTTCCAATTTTATGAAGAAGAAAATAGACCTACAGTGGAACCTCGGTTCACAACCACAATTTGTTCCATAACTTTGGTTGTGAACCGAGTTGGTTGTGAACTGAAACAAATTTTCCCTTGGGTTGCATGGAAATATGATCGATCTGTTCCAGACCCCTATGAACTCTATTGTTTTTTAAAGATTTTGAAGCACACAAATATAGTACTGTAGTTAAATATACCACAGAACACGCAGTGTAACTGTAAAATAATACAATCACTGAGAAAACCATGAGCAACAGAGAAAACTGTTCAGTCAGTCAATTCTGAGCACGCGAGAGGTGGCTGTTTTGTGGGAGAGTCCACCTCCGCGATGGAAGGACACTCTCTTCAGGGGTTTTCTCTCTTGAGATTTCTTTGTCCTCAGGATTTGTTTGTGAACTGAGTCAAACATTTAGCTGATATTTTTGGTTGTGAACTGAATTGGTTGTGAACTGAAGTGTTTGTGAACCAAGGTTCCACTGTACTTTTCCATGTTTTCCATGTTTGATGTTTGCTCCAAGGAGTATATTTGGGTGAACTTCTACTAAGTAAGGTGCACCATCTTCCACTGACATTGAGGTGTGGGGTGGCTGAAAGGTATATGAGTATCTTGTTTGTCATTCTACATTCATTTTCCCAGGGAACATCTCATGGTACACTTAGAACTGGAGAGAGATTCAAATTGTTAGTAGCTGATTTCCTGTGTAGTAAGTTAGGAGAACTTACTTGTTCATACAGTAGCCATGAGGAAAGTAGACTAAGAACCTGGGAAATGTAGACTATTAAAAAGGAAAACAATCCAATTGCTGTGACTTCTGTAACTTTTTATCTATCCGCTTCCAATAGCCTCTTGGTAAGAAAACTCTGAAAGAATTTTTCTTTGAAGGTCAGGTAGCCTTCAAGAAATTCAGATCTAATGTCTCTTGATCTTCCTCCTAAACCTAAGACAGAGATGTGTGACCTGAAGCTTCATGACTACTATGCATCAGAACATTCTCAAAGTTGTTAGAGAAGAACTGTTGAATTTATTAATTCCAGTACTTAATAAAAAATGTCTTTATTATTGTGTGCATTTAAAATGCCCAACTAGGCCCTGGTCACGCCACACTCACAAACAGGAGGCAGCCTGTCTGCCACCAGGCAGAACTCAACTGTCCTGGAAGCTCTTGTGATGTGTCAATCATCATTAGTATGGAAGAGTATAAATACATGAGGCTCCACTCCAAGCCTTGTGGTGGCGCAGTAATATGCTAGCGTGGTGGTGTTGGTGCTCTCAGTTCCAACCTTTACTTTCTGTTTCACTTCTGTAAGACTGACTACCTCGCAATGAATGTATATAGCTTGTAAATAAACCTGCCTTCTTCTGAACAACGTGTGCTCTGGCCTCCTGACTTCGTCTCCATTATGATCCATCAATCTACACCTAGTTGCAAGGTTTTCCTACAGCAGAGTAAAGATTTGCTCTGCAATAATTTAACAAGAACCGAATCTATGAACTTTTGGTAAGTAACTATAGAAAACTTGGAAGCATTTAAGAAAGAATTCTAGAACATCTGGGTATCAAAAACAAGTCCTACCGGTATATCTAGTGGAGGTATAGTAATCATATTCTGTCCCTCTTTCTCCAGCTTGAGCTACGTAGTAGCTCGGACAGAGTCTCTTTTGGTTGTAAGACCTAGTTACCTTCTGTCCTTCACATTAGCAATGGATTGTGTTGATGATTGGTTGCTTTCCTCTTAATCGCTTCTTGGGCTTTTGGCTAAGATCAAGTGTAGTATCTTATCAGTTTAATTTCTGGTATGTCCTCTATTTGAGGATTACATATTAAATGGGTTTTTGGACTGAGAGCCAGGGTGGTGCAGCAAGTAGAGTGCTACACGTAGTACTTAGCTGCCAGCTGCCTGTTATTAGGCAGTTCGGATCTCACCAGGCTCAAGTTGACTCAGCCTTCCATCTTTCCAAGGTGGATAAAATGAGGACCCAGATTGTTGGGGGCAAGAGGCTGTCTCTGTAAACCGCTTAGAGAGGGCTGGAAAGCACTGTGAAATGGTATACAAGTCTAAGTGCTATTGCTGTTGCCTTCCTTCCTTCCTTCCTTCCTTCCTTCCTTCCTTC
>JANHFR010569253.1:0-10912 GCA_032468015.1 Mimophis mahfalensis | reverse complement strand
GACTTCCCAGACTTGGACATGGGGTATCATTTCACACAAATCCTCTAATAGTCAAATATCCCATTTATTTATTTATTTTGAATCCATGTCTTCCTACTACTGTGAAGGAGGTGGGCTCAAAGTGAAACTCTATGTTGATCCTAAGGCTTGGCTTTGTGCCAACTGCTCTTCGCCCTCTCTCTGGACCTGTTAGCTTGAGCTGGGCTAACCAGGTTTAGACGACACGGACTTCGTGCTGTGGGGATCATTCTGAACCTGTAGATCCTGAGAAGAAGGGAAGATGCTCTGGGCTCTTGGCTGAGCCATCTGGGAATTTGATCTAAGATCTACTGGTTGGGCAGAGTGATCAGCGAGGAGCTAGGGGGCTGGAGGCAGGTGGTGATCAATCCACCCTTCATTGAAAAGATGTTCTCCAATCTTCCCTTTCAGAGGTGCTGAGATGGTGGTTGGGCCACAGTTAGACAGAGACCTGGACAAAACAGGATATCAGGACCTCTACGTCAAGAGTCAGAACTGAGTGTGGGGCTGAAACCATACCAGTCACATACCGATGACCTTTGGTGGGACCAGGATGGGTGGAGGGCAACTGTCCTGGTTCTACTGGCTCTCTTGGCATCTTCAATTCTATGGCTGTTCTCCTGGACTGACCAAGAGGCATCATGGGATCATTGTTGTCCATATTAGGAACCAACAGACCTATATCGTGAGATCCTGTTCTCTGGGCTTCTCCTGTTCTATTGAGGACTGAACCCATGGACCTCTGCACTTAGCTCAGATGACTAGATAGAAACCATGAGCGTTAGCAGTTGTCCATGTCCTGGGGCCCAGTGGTTTTGCAGCAAAACATCCATGAAATCTACTAGGGAGGGATATTCAGAGATAGAGAGGTCTTTGAGAATAGGGATTTCTTCAAGAGGGGGTTGGATATCAAATAAACCCTGACACTCTGAGGTATGGGATGGCATCTGGCATCTGGCATCTGTGCCTTATTGCAGGCTGATCTGGCCTTCAGCCCATACCCCTCAAGTTCAAAATGGTAAAATACAGGAAAGGCATGCCACGCCCTGCTGCATGTGCCCTGCCCCCCCTGCGCATGCCCCCCATGCACGCTCGCCCATGGGTGGGTGCCCGGTGGACACAGGTGTGTGCCCTGCCCCCCACATGCATGTGTGCACCGGAGACACTGCCGGCCGTTCGGCGGCCTGTAGAGGTCTCCCAGGTGGCTCTCCTACCATGGCCCAGGTGATTGGGGAATGGGGGCTGAACTGCCCACCCACCCCCAATCAATGGGAGACAGACCTGGGAGGCCGCCGCATGCCGCCAAACGCCGGTGGCTTTGCCCGACACCCTGCTCCCTCCTCACCTGATGCGGCCACACTATTCCGAAGCTAAGTGGGGCGGGCTATCTGGAGGGGATTCCTCAATAGACATCTGGGCCGCGGAGGGAATCCCTGTGCCCCACCACTGCATTGCAGCCCAGGTGAGCTTCCCCTCCCGACAGCCCACCCCGCTCGGCTGGAAAAAGTGATACAACGGCATATTGACTTGAAACCTGAAGTATTTCTTTTGGGGATTTTACCTGAAACTTACAGGAAAGAGAATGCATATTTGATTATTTGTGTATTAACTGCAGCTAGAATTGTATTTGCACAAAATTGGAGAAGTGAAGAGATACCTACTGAAAAGAATGTGATCAGAAAAATTCTAGAATGTGCAGAAATGAATAGGTTAACATTGGCAATTAAAGGGAAGGAACAGAGTAGTACAAGATATGGGAATTATTCTATCGATGGTTAGAGAATAGAAAGGAGAATTAGAAATAAAAGAAGATTAGTGGAAGACTGAAAACATGATTAATAGAATTAAATAAGCTAGGAGGAGAATTGCAATACTAGATACATTATGTATTTAATTAAGCTAAGAATAGAGAATTAATATAAATCTGATTAATATTGTTGTAAATGTGAATTATTATGGTGCGTGATATCTGTACCCACACTGTTTAACGAAATATGGATGATGATGATGTGCAGGATTGTGGCATGGGTACTACACCTGATGCCTTCAACCCTGGGTTCTAGCTTGCCCTAATTGAAATGACCAATGGGTGGCAGCAAAGGGAGCCTGATAATTCCAAATAGGGCACCTACAATAGTTTGTTTCTACTGGGCAACGCACTGCATGGCAAGGCAAGGCCAAGGCCACGCATTTGTGTGTCTATTCTCTATTGTTGTTTAATGCAAAGACAATTCCACCCAGTTCCTCAGTGGGCTGGAAAAGAGAATGGAAGAAATGATTTTCTTAGAAATCATCTTTAAGATGGTACCTTTCCTCTTTATCGCCAGCAGAAGGAGCCCCAAACAGCCAAGAAGGAGAAGACTTCCCACTTTGCTAAGGCACAGCAGGGCCCAGAGAGGCAGCATGTAGAGGTTCTCGGTCTGTCCTGGAAAAGAGCCCCAGAGCCTGTGAATCCATTCAGCAGACCCCAGAGAATGGGCAGGTCATGGCCCCACTGCAGCAGAAGAGCCACCAGCCCCAGGCATCCACCCGGACTCCACCCACCAATCAGGGTGCACCAAGCCTTGTCCATGATTGCTTCTCCAGAGCACCGGCTGATCCTCCTTCATGATCTTCAACGGCTGCTCACAACACAAAGGAAGTCAGCATGAGTGATGGGGGCACGAATGAGTGTGATTGTCTCAGAGATGGGTGTGTACTGAGTCCTCCTGGCCACAGCAGTTCAACAGCTTCCCTGAATTACGCAGCCGTCCCAGCTAAGGAAGAGGGGCCCCCATGGAGAGCCCCAGCTGGGAACACCCTAGAAACAGGATCCTCGAATCCATTATCATTCAACCATGCTAGGATTGAGCCCAAATCTGGTCCTTCCCCTCCAGACCCTGATAATTATCTCTAGGTCAACAGTTGGAAGTCACAGTTGGAGACTTGAGAGCAATGCCTCAACCTCCTGAGATTCATATATGGCCCTGGGATTTTACACACAGATTTATACAGATGGTAAAATGGCTTTTCTATTTCTTTACTACAAGACAAAACTATTGCAACTAATCCAGGAGAAAGAGTGTCAGAAATAGGAATGACATTGGTGCAAATCAGATCATGAAGACGTGTCTAACTCCAGGCCGTAAAATGAATTTTTGTAAGTTCTCATGAAATGCAACTGAGCTGCTCACTGCACAGAACTGGAGCAGCTTCACAAGTGCTGCTGTAGTCAGAATATCAATTTACATTTCTGTGTATAATAACTGTACATTAACATTCTGGTCAGTTTGGCCAGAAGCATTTCCTGTGTTTTATTGGCCACGAGGTCAATTCTCCTTGCAGATTTTGTGTACTCGGACACTAAACCACAAACGTTTTGTGTGGTGCTTCCTCCTTCGCAGAGACAAGACGTGTCCCGGAAAAAGCACATTGATGGGTTTGTCTCATGAATGCTGAATTGGTGTTTAAATTCAGCCACTTTCTAGATTTTAATGCTTGACATGAACTCCCCTGCTGATGGGAATCTAAAAATCAACATGAGATTCTAATGTTTTTATCAACACGAAATCAAACAGATTCTAAGAACATTATCAGTGGTTCTCCACATCGTATCTTTTCTGCATCTCCCCATCCCATCAGATCCCACAGAATCACCCTGTTGGGAGCCCCATGGATCCAGGTGCGTGATCTGGTGGGAGCTTTCTTCCTATACAAACAACTGTGGCATGTTCTACCTTCTCCGTGGCCTTTTCTGTCCCAAATAAATGTCAGGTTCATCCTTGGTCCCAAGCAGAGGTGGTATTCAGCCAGTTCTAACCGGTTCAGGAGAACCGGTAGCAATAATTTTAATTCAGAGAACCGGCAAATACCACCTCTAATTAGCCCCTCCCTGCCCCTTCCAGGCTTTCTAGGCAAAAAATGGGGCACGGGGGGTGCGGTGCCCCCCCAGTCCCATGACTGCATAGCCATGCCCACAAAGCCACGCCCACAAAGCCACGCCCACAGAACCGGTAGTAAAACAATTTTAAATCCCGCCACTGGTCCCAAGGCCTTTTTCATGGAAAGAAGAACTTACCAGCACAAACCTCCTTTAAGGAGACCGTCTTGGTCACCGTGCTCGCCGGGTTTTTCGCTCCGCAGGTGACTTTGATATCAAGATCCAGGGAGGTGACCTTGATCACAGAATTCCCAAGGGTGGGATCGGTCTTTTGGATGGCTGAGCTCCAGCTGACCTCCACCTCATCTTCCCAGGTCCCCGTAGAGCAATTCAGCTGCCAGGCTTGTTTTTGAACCTCATCAGGAGCGCAGGTCACTCTCAGCTCAGAGTCCAGCAAACGTCCTGAGCAGCAGAACGAGAGACACCATTTGTCAAGACCACAAAAGGAGGAAGGAACAGCAGCAGCAACTAAGACTCAATGAACAGCTTTGCTTGGATGATGGTGAGCCTTCCAGGTTGTGCCCAAACTGCAACCACAAACCTACTTATTTACCACAAACTGCCAACATGGCAATTTAACCTGGATTCTGAGGTTTTACGATCTAAAACATGAGAAACAAGGCAGAGTTCAGCTAATGGGTCTAAGGAAAAACATGGTAAATGCACTTTTATGCCCCTTCATTTATTTCTGCTTTTGAAATATTACATTTAACAGCAATAAAAAATAAAAGAAAAACTTTTGTAATATCATTTCTCTCTTTCTTTCCCTCCCTCTCTTTCTGCACTTACCCGGGATCCAAAACGGGCTCCATGGGGACTCCTGGGATGGGCGGGGTGGGGCAGGGACATCCTATGGCATACTGTGCTGGGGCTGCCCACAGAGACGGCTCTGGTACCAGCTCTGGTACACATGCCACAGGTTCGCCACCAGGGAATTAGGGGAGGGAAAATATGTGCCCCCCATTTTTCCTACCTCTCGCGTATAACAACAAAACCGCACAACCATCCCCCCTTACCTGTGACACTCACTGTAAAGGGGGGGACATGCCATGGTCGAGGGGCACAGGCACCCCTCACCCTCTGCCTTCCAGCAATTCCTCTTTGTACCAAACTATGGATTGAGTGAGTGTGCAGCTCTGGGCTCCATGCAGTGTCCCTTCTGGAAGTGGACACCTGAAGCCCCCCTGCCAAAAGAACCCGCCCTGCCTGGCGATTGTTTTGGGCAAAGGACGGAGGCCAGGAATTCCCTGCCACAGCTGGGACACTTACTGAAAACTCGCAGTTCGAAGTACTCATCCACAACTGTTTGGTTGTGTGAAACAGTTTGTGCGGTGTATCTGCCCGTGTCCTCTTCTTGCAGATGGCTGAGATGCAACTCTCTGCAGTCCTTGGAGATGTGCATTCTGTTTTGAAAGTGTGGGTCTAAATACAGGAAGCGACATGGCTCCCCAGAGGTCACAACAGCAGCATATCTAGGCGTGCCATCTACGGTTTTAGTCCAGAAAATCCGTTCATAGGGTGGAGAGGTCTTCACCCGGAATATGACAGACTGCCCCAGAAAGCCAGCCAGGTCCTCTGTTTCAGCAAGTCCTGCAAGGCCAGAGAGAAGAGAGGAAGCCTTCAAAAGTGAGCCACAAGAGATCTTCCCAGCATCCCATTTCTTTGCCTCAGATTCAAGAAAAGCCTTTTCTGGGAAAAGACAAAATGGCTCCCGGATAGCAAACCGGACGGGGCCTCTCTGGGCAATGGCCTTTCCTTCTTAGAGAAGCAAGCGGGCTTCAAATGTCCAACATGGGAGCTGAGTCCTTCTCTTGGGGTTCAAATGGAGGATCTGCTCCAGCAGAGACTAAGCCTCAGGCTGACCAGGCCACCTGATAAAGACTTACGGTGGACACCTGAGCTGCCATTCAAAGTACCCCTTGGATTTAGTTTCTCTCTGCAACCAGGCTGGTCTCTTCAACTGGGACCACCCATGATCCCACTGCTATTTTCTGCCACCCAATTATTTTTTCTCCACAAGTGGAATGGAAAGGGAAAGGCTAATGAGGAAAGATGAGGGCCTTGAATGGTTCAACTGGCTTTCCCCCGTATTGCAGAGGGTTGGATTAGATGATCCTTGTCGTCCTTTACAATTTTATGGTTCCAGAAAGTCGGATATCTGCAGATGGCCAGATCTTGTTCTTGGATTCCAATTCTAAACACAATCAAAGGTGGACACTGGATTGTTGGTTGTAGGTTGTAACCCAACCCCTTTCCATCTCTCATGGTTCTCCTGACGAAATAACCTTGGAAGTTCTACCTTCTCCAAGACCGTTTTCCTTCCAATAAATCTCAGCTTTATCTTCAGTCCCAAAGCCTCTTCCATGGAGAGAAAAACTTACCTACACAAACTTGCTTTAAGGAGACTGTCCGGGATGCCTTGCTAACTCGGTTTTCTGCTCTGCAGGTGACATTGAGGTCATTGTTTTGGGAGATGAGCTTAATCAGAGAACTCCCAAGGGTGCGGTCTGTGCTCTGGATGGCTGAGATCCACCTGAATTCCACCCCAACTTCATCGTCCACTTTAGAGCAGTGCAGCTGCCAACCTCCATTTCCACTGTCATCGGGATTGCAAGTGATTGCCAACTGAAAATCCTGCAAACATTCTGAGCAGGAGACGGAGAAACTTGTGAAAGGCCACAAAATCACAGAGAGGCCAAAGGAAAAGAAGTAACAGCAGTTGCTCAAAGAATGATTTGCTTAGAGTGGAGAAAATGTGTGCCACACACAATAATCTCACAACAATCTCCCCTCCCATATGTGGTCTCATTGTGAAGGAAGAGGCCCAACATGATGTGGGAGGGTAGGTTCCCCTCATCCTCGGCCTTTCCCTGATTCCTCTTTAGACCAACTAGGGCAATGTCGGTGAAACTTTTGGAGTGAAATTTATGGCTAAGTTCTGGAGATGGTTTATAAAATCCATTGATCCTCTCAGCAGCTTGGTGTTCCATCTGAGTACTGATGGGGCAGCAGAACGAACTAAAGTAACAGTGCAGCAATACCCAAGGTGCTATATCAGCAGTGGTGAACCTATGGCCATTTCTCTGGGTATGCAGAGCTGTCACGCGTTGCTCTTCTGGGTTAGTCTTGTGTGCATGCGCAGAAGTGCCGCAAACTGAAAGATCATGTGGTTTTCAGTTTCCGGCACACAGGTGTGTTCGCGTGCTTGCTTGCTCCCATTTTTGGCACTTAGTGCCAAAAAGGTTCACCACCACTGTGCTATATCAGCTATCAGTAAACTACTGGGGGAGACCTGCTGTCTTTTGCTGAATTAGCATACAACAGAGCAGTACACAGTAGCACGGGGCTTATCCCCTGTCTCCAGCCTTTGCTTTGTTGTGAAGGTTGTTGAGAGTGTGGTGGTGCGTCAGCTCCCATTGTTCCTGGAGGAAGCGGATTATCTGAATCCGTACCAGTCTGGTTTCAGGCCCGGGTACAGCACAGAAACGGCATTGGTTGCGCTGGTGGATGATCTCTGGCGGGCCCGGGACAGGGGATGTTCCTCTGTCCTGGTCCTATTAGACCTCTCAGTGGCTTTTGATACCATTGACCATGGTATCTTGCTGCGGCGGCTTGGGCCATTGGGAGTGAGGGGCACTGTGTTATGGTGGCTCACCTCCTATCTCTCGGGCCATTCGCAGTTTGTTTTGGCAGGGGGGCAGAGGTCGTCTCCTAGGCCCCTCACTTTTGGGGTGCCTCAGGGGTCAGTCCTCTCTCCCCTCCTGTTCAACATTTATGTGAAGCCGCTGGGTGAGATCATCCGTGGCTATCATCAATAAGGTATCATCAATAAGCTGATGATGCCCAGCTTTTCATCTCCACCTCAAACCAACCCAGTGATGCCCCTGATGTGATGTCACAGTGCCTGGAAGCAGTGCAGATCTGGATGGGGAGGAACAGGCTCCAGTTCAGCCCTGCTAAGACGGAGTGGCTGTGGATACTGGCATCGCATACCGAGGATGTTCCATCTTTGATGGGGGGAACTTGCCCCCTCCCAGCAGGCATGTAATCTGGGTGTCCTCCTGGATCTGCAGCTATCATTAGAAGACCATCTGGCAGCCATGACCAGGGGGTCTTTTGCACAAGTTTGCCTTTTGCGCCAGTTGCACCCTTTCCTGGACTGTGATGCCCTATCCACAGTCACTCATGCCCTCGTCACCTCTCGCCTCGACTACTGCAATGCCCTCTACATGGGGCTGCCCTTGGGGTTCAGCTGGACGCTCCAGATGGTCCAGAATGCAGCCGCGCAGGTGGTGATGGGAGTATCTCGATACTCCCATGTTACTCCCCTCTTGCACGAACTGCACTGGTTACCGGTTGTGTTCTGGGTGCGCTTCAAGGTCCTGGTTATGATCTACAAAGCCCTATATGGCAACAGACCAGGGTACTTGTGGGAGAACCTTCTGCCAGCGTCAACCCCCCATCGCCCAGTTCATGCTCACAGAGTCGGTCTCTGGGTGCTGTTGGCCAGAAAGTGCCAGCTGGCAACACCCAGGGGGAGGGCCTTTTCTGTGGGCACTCCGACCCTCTGGAACCAGCTGCCCCCCGAGCTCCAGATGTCCCCCGATCTTTACTCCTTCCGCCGCGAGTTGAAGACATGGCTATTTAGGGCAGCTGGCTTGGGATGAGGGGCGGGGAGGGTTGTTTTAACTAATTTTAACTGGGGTGTTTGTTGTTTTCTTTATTGAACTTCTAAATTTAATATTGTTTTAACATTTGTATTTTCTGTTTTTACTTCTGTTCGCCGCCCTGAGTCCCTTGGGAGAAGGGCAGCATATAAGTTCAAAGAAAGAAAGAAAGAAAGAAAGAAAGAAAGAAAGAAAGAAAGAAAGAAAGAAAGAAAGAAAGAAAGAAAGAAAGAAAGTGGTTGATGGAGTAGAGTTTGCTCCCATGCCAAAATATCCCCAGGAGCCTCCGGCCTTTGTTAGTTTGACAGGGTGGGTTGACTCCTTACAGACTGCATGGGGCAATGTAAAGTGAGCACTAACTAAAGCAGCAGAGGCCTAAAAAGAGCAGGCTGATAAGAAGCGGGGCCCTCTGAGACCCTTCCAGGTGGGAGAGGAGATTTATCTCTCCACAAGGTACTTAAAGCTAAAGCTGCCAGGCCAAAAAAAGAAATCAGTCCTAAGTTTTTGGGACCATTCCCCATCGTAAAGGTCATCAAATCAATCTGCTAACTGTGGATCTGAAGCTTCTCTTACTTTTGGGGAAGGTACACCCAGCTTTCCACAGTAGCCTGTTAAAACTGGTAGTCAGTTCTGAGCTGAGACCAATAGCCCTAATGGTACCAAAGCCCATAGTGGTGGAAGGGGAGACCCACTATGAAGTAAAGGAAATTTTGGATTCTAGGTTTTACAAGGGAAGTTACAATATTTAGTGCAATGGAAGGGGAGCCATGTGGGTTAAGACACTAATGTGAGAGTAAACCAGTTAGTGAAGAAATTCCATGATAAGAATGCTCAAAGCACCTGGAGTGCCAAGGGATGGGGATGCAAAAAGCAGCTGAAAGGGAGTTTAACCTTTGTTTGTGATTCATATTTTACAGATGCTTTTTTCGATGTAAGGGGAGCCGACTGTCAACTCTCAAAACGACTCTAGCTGAAGCCATAACTTTGTCTGCTTTGTTTCTTAGTTGCCACACTTATTGGGGGTGGGGGGTGGGGGGACTTATGGAATGTAGAATGTTTTCTTCCAAAGTGCCAGACATAATAACAATAAGACTCATGAGAACTAAGGCTAACCCAACATACCCTAGCAATGACAGGTGGGAGTTCACAGAAGCTCATCACCTGCTTGGTTGGCTAACGTAAACATGGGGATGCCTAGTATCTATTCTTTAATTATGCCAATGCACAGGAATTATTCAGAGATGGCTTTACATTTGACCGTGCCAATATGATGTACCCAATAAACAGGAACTTTGAGAAAGCAACACCCTCCGAGCCTTGAACTAATTGGGAGCATTACTCAGAACCATGACAGAGGCAACATCAGGTGTGAAAGTCTGGGCTCTATCTAGAAGCTGAGTCTGTTCAGAAACTGGACACCCAAAGCCCCCACCACCAAAAGAAACCCCCACCCCGCACACACATATCACCCTGGTCAAAGGAGAGAGGCCCGGAATTCCTTGCAATGGCTGAGATACTTACTAAAAACTTGCAGATCAAAGAACTCTTGCACCTTCTCTTTGTTGTGTAAAACAATGTGTGCCGTGTATTGGTCTTGGTCCCCTAACTCTAGATGGCTGAGATGTAATTCCCTGCAGTCCTTGGAGACGTTCATCCTGTTTCGAAAGGCTGGGTGAGGAACTAGGCCATCACAGACCTCCCCAAAGTTCACCACAGCAATACTGTTTAGACCTTTTGTCCAATAAATCCTTTGATAGGGTGGAGAGGTCTTCACTTTGAAAGTGACAGACCCCCCCAGAATTCCATTCACTTCTTCTATTCTATAAGCTCCTGCAAAGTCAAAGAGAAGATAAAGGAAGCCATCAAAGTCTTGCAAGGGACCTTCCAAGCTTCCCATGTCTGACCCTCAGATTCCAGGGACAAAATGGGTCCAGGCCAGTGGTCTTCCCTTCTTAGAGCAACAAGCAAGGTTCCATCAATTTATTTCCTCCCCCATAACCAGGATGGAGGCCAGTGGGGAAAGCCAGGTGCCCTGGAATGGTCTTGCTGCAGAGTGCAGAGGGTTAGAAGGTGGAGCATATGATAACAGGATCCAGAGGGGTTCAAATTTTCTACATGGGAGGATCTGCTCCAGCCGAGAGACGGAAAGCTCCACCAAGCCTCAGGCTGACCAGGCCACCGAAGGGCTCACCTGGAGGACACCTGAGTGGTCTTTTTTTTAAAAAAAAAAAAATCCCATTTATATGCCGCCCTTCTCCAGAGACTCAGGGCGGCTTACAATCTGTTAAGCACAACTCAATGTGCTTAG
>JANHFR010567415.1:0-10921 GCA_032468015.1 Mimophis mahfalensis | reverse complement strand
CATGGAATGAGGGCTGTTGCTGAACACATTGTAAGCCGCCCTGAGTCTTCAGAGAAGGGTGGGATATAAATGGGATTAAAATAAATAAAATAATAATTATGGCAAATGATAACCTTTAAAGGCTCCCTGTATCTCAACATAGTCTTGATGGGAGCAGGGATAAATCAAGAAAAGAGATGAGGGCAATTTGTTATTTATTGCTATAAAGATCTACATATTTGGGACAGTTTTAATGAATGCAAAAAAATCTATTTTAATAATTCTGTTGAGTAAAAACTGAAGTCTCGAAAATTACACATAATACAGTTACTTAAAATATATCTGAATAAGTGTTAACTTTCCTTAAAGTTGGACTGATGTCAACTCTGACTAATAGCCTATTGGTTAATATAGTTGCCCCACGGAGACTTATGCTATTTTCAGTGAAAAGAAAGTACTACTGTACAGGTAATCCTAGACTTACAATGGAGCCTGCCCATCATGATTGTTATTCATGCTGGTTGTAAAACAGGTTGGTCATGTGACTGTCCCAATTTTAAAACTTTTGAGGCAGTCGTTAAGCGAACGCTGCAACTGCTACAGTTGTTAAATGAAAGCTGAAGCGGTATTTCACTATGGCCCCAGTTTTGCCAAAAACATGAAGGAAACACTTGTAAAATGTGGTTATGTGACCATAGGTAAAAATAAAGGTTTTCCTTGCATATATGTGCTAGTTGTTCCTGCCTCTAGGGGACAGTGCTCATCTCCGTTTCAAAGCTGAAGAGCCAGTGCTGTCCAAAGACGTCTCCGTGGTCATGTGGCCAGCATGACTAAGTGCTGAATGCGCATGGAACACTTACCTTCCCACCAAAGATGGTCCCTATTTTTCTACTTCCATGTTTTCGAACTACTAGGTTGGCAGAAGCTGGACAAGTAACGGGAGCACACTCCATTACGCAGCGCTTGGGATTCGAACCACTGAACTGCTGGCCTTTCTGATTGACAAGCTCAGCATCTTAGCCACTGAGCCACCGCGTCCCGTGTATGTGACCATGGGGCAATGCAAATGACTATAAATGCACTCCAGTTGCTGAGTTCCTGAAGGGCATTGACATGACTATGTGTGTAGGGGGGAGGGCAACTGTTGGAACCTCAGATCTGTGCGCAACCCCCATTTAGTAAGCCAATCAGAATTTAGAACAATCACAAGTTAAACAAGCAACGAGTTGAAAATCAAGGATTACCAGTATGTAATGTGATCCAAAATAATTATTTTAGTGGAGAAGATTTTGACTTACCTTCTTAATTAACGAAACACGCAGCCAAATAATGCTCATGTAGCCTAGCAAAGAGGCTCTCAAGCTTGCAAGGTTAAATGTAATTAAGTTGGGCTGTATTGTCATTGGTGCTCATCAAAATATTTACTATTTTAATAGCCTTGGTAACTTTAAAAAGACACTCCCCCTGAGTTAATTATGAGAGTTATGCAGCCAAAAGTTTGACGTATTTACTGTAAGGGAAACCTGCTATAGTTTTAGTATGGCCACTTTGTTTTTGTTTTTTAAGAGTTATTAATTTAAACAATGACCAGGAAGCAGAACCAAACCAATACTATCTGGATCAATGACCAACATTCAAAGCAAACAGAAACTTCTTGTATTTGAGATAAGTAACCACTGTGCATCGTTTGTACTATTAAAAAGTATGGATAAGTAACCATGTACTTACCTATCCGGAAAGTAAGCTCAAATGAGCTCAAACAAGTTACTCTTAAAGAAATTAGTACTGAGTTACAATCTTACTGATTTTCCCCATGTTTACTTCCTGTGCACATGGCAAAACATTATACCACAAAGCTTTTCTCATAAATCAGAAGTTGCTTTTTAGTTTCAACCAGATTATATCTCTCTAAATCCTTTTTGATGGTAGGAAATTATTTGCCTCCTTTGAACCAACATGTAACTTGCTGTGGTTGCTCTCTTCTATTACCGACTTTCAAGGGTTGGCAGATTCATGCAACCTTTCATTTCCTGTTAATGGGAAAGTGGTCTAGTAGCAACTTCAAAAGCTGTTCCTATCCAGTGCAGAGTGACCTAATTTATAGAGCTTGTTGGGCAACTTTTGGGTAGCTGTGTGTTTGGAAATCAAGACGCAACTTGCATGCATAACACGGAGACCCACAGACAGGTACACTAAGTCAGGAAGCTGTGATTTTGCTTGCCTACCAGGCTATTTGTAGGGAACACAATTTTCATTTGCATGGCCTGCCAAACATGCTAATCAGGCTTTTCCAGGGAGCTACAGTCCTACCGTACCTGGAAAATAGTAGAATAGGGAAGATTAATTTGGATTTGAAATTCAGAGAGGGAATGGAGATTATTCTGTTCACCTGTTTCTCATTGGGAGCTTGTGTGTATGTGTGTGTGTGTGTGCACATGCACCATCAAGTTACTCTTGAGTCCTGGTGACTATATGGAGAAAGCCATACAACTGCCACTGCCTTCCTCCTATAGCCAACTCCAAACCTATATCTATAAAAGAGAAGTGTTTGTTGTCGGTGTTTGTGGGTATGTCCCCAATAGGCTCTTTCACCCGTGCAACAAAATGGCCCAAACTTCACAGGTACCTACTTTGAACTCCAGAGATAAGCACTGGAGGGGTCACAAAATGGCGTCTACTTTGAACCCCGGAGATGAGCACTAGGGGGGTCAGGAATGCAGTTGACCAGTCTTTGTCCCCCAAAAAGGGTGCCAAAGTGGGCACCCCCACACCTGTACAGCAGAAAACCTGTACTGAGCATGTGCAGATGGTTACCAGGCAACACATGCGGAGGAGGCTCTTCAGCCAATTGAGGCAAGGCATGCAAATCAGGCAAAGAATGCTGGGAATTGTAGGAACAATGGCTGGGGAAAGCAATGGCCTTTGCTGTACAGCCATCTCTGCTCCATCCTGGACGAGGTTGCGAGGCTTTGGGCCCGGTGGAGCCAACTGAGAACAGGGGAAGCAGCAGGAAGTAGCATAGGAGAAGGCGGGACAGGTTAGCCAGGCCCCACTATACCCGGGTGAAGCCGTGTCATGAGCTAGTCACCTTCTATAGCAGGGTTTCTCAACATTGGCAGTCTGTAGGACTTCAATTCTTACAATTCCCTAGCCAGCCACGGGAGATTCCGGGAGTTGAAGTCCATATAATCTTCAAACTGCCAAGGTTGAAAAACAGGGTTGAGCCCTAGAGTCTCTTTATTTTTATTCTAGTGCCTTTAAAAATAACTGCTATATTTGTCTATCTGTCTATATTAAGAGCTAAAATCCTTCAAGCGCCTTTGTACTTAGACGCTAAACAGCTAAGAGCTCTACAAAGTCCTTATAGTTATGTACTGTAGCTCTTTTAGAATAAATTCTTAACCTGGAAAGTTGCCTTTAACTCACTTTGAAGTGCTAGTGCTACTTAACAGCAAGACCTTCACCAAAAATATCAAAACAATAGCCTTGACACAGATAAAGTAGCTAAGTCAAGTCAAGACTTTTATTTTAAAAAAATGGTATAAAAAGGAACCTCCCCTATTTATTCTCCCCTTAGCATTTTACAAGCCATTTGGGAAGGCTATGTTTTCTCAGTTAACATAGCAGCAAGATCAGTTTCCGAGTCTTGGTTTACACGCATTACAATTCCCATCATCTCCTACCTGTGATGAGTAGGGCTGATGGGGACTGAGTCAGAGGTGGTATTCAGCCAGTTTCAACAGGTTTTGGAGAACCAGTAGTGATAATTTTGACTACCGGCAAATACAACCTCTGATTGGCCAATACCAGCAAATACCACCTCTGATTGGCCGACAGCATAGCCACACCCACTAAGCCACACCCACAGAACTGGTAGTAAAAAAATTTGAATCCCACCACTGGACTGAGTGTAATCCAAAATCTGAGGACTCAAAGTTTGGAATTACTGATTTAAATTAGGAGTCCCCAACCTTTTGGGGTCCATAGACAGGCAGAGGTGGTGGGGAAGGGAGGGGAGGTTTTTCCACATGCAACTCAATCCTGCACATGTGCAAATAAAGCTTCATGTGCTCACCCACCTAGTTTGCACTGCCTAGTTCCCAACGGGCCATGGACCGGTGGGCCAAGGATTGGGGAGCCCTGATTTCAATCATAAGATTGATCTACCTTAGAGGTTGTGGCAAGGATTGCAACATGGACTACCTCGAACACTTGTAAGTCATCTGAATATGATTTCCGTCTCCAAGTTAACATCAATACGCACATCGTTGAAGAGATACAATTTCACCCTACAGGTAGTCCTTGTTTTAGCAATCACAACTGGCAACCGGCAACTTGGTTGTTAAGTGAAGCACATTAAACCGCGTTAAACTGCACATAACATTGTTTTGTAAATATTTATCTGAGCTAGATTTTAGAGCTTTAAATGTCATTAAAAATCTTGCATCACTGTTGCATCACACGCTTTGGCACCATTTACTCAAATTTGTTCCCTAGAAGGCGTTTTCCTGTGGCAATTGCAGTCCTATTATCTAGATGAGGTACATATTCTGGTATTTCAGGTTTTCTGGTTTGGTGTTGAGCATATTTCTGAAATAAGGAAATCTGGCTTGAAAGGAACTGAACAGCATGTTATTAAAACAGAGTTTTCTCCCTTTTTCTTTTATCTGAATCTTCTCTTTAACCATTATTCTTTACACTTCTTTACTTTTGCATTCATACACACACACACACACACACACACACACAAACACACATGCAGAGTAAATGTCTCAGGTTTCTTCTATCCTGGTCGGCTGGGAAGGCCTTAGATGGGCAGGTGGCCTGCTGCCTTTTGCTGGGCGGCAGGGGTTAGAGCCTGCCAGCAGCAGCTCTCGCCACATCCCAGGGTCAAAGGGCCATTTTCTTTCTAAAGACATACCAACGAGTATGCAGGAAGAAACCCAAGACATTTACTTTGCACATAGAAACACCTGCGAAAATCTATGAAGACAAATATATATATATATTCTTATATTTTCATGGGCATTTATATGTAGGGCATTTTGGTAAATGGCAATAAATTTGGACAGGAAATTTGAAAAGGACCATGGCAACATCCTTTAAAGAGAATACATATAAAATGGTCAATAGGCAGCACCTCCCACCTGCAAGACTAGTGAATATCTGTTGGAAATGTGGAAAAGCCAAAGGCACATACTACCACCAATGGTGGACCTGTCCCTGTGTGTCGGATTTTTGGAAGATTATTAAACGATAGATTCAAGAGATGACAGGAGTGGATTTACCAAAGAAACCTGAAACTTTCTTATTGGGAATACACCCTGGAGACATTAACAAACAAAATTGGTATTGGATAGTGCATATCCTAACTGCAGCAAGGATTGGATATGCCCAGAGATGGAAAGAAAAAGAAGTCCCACCAGAACATCTGATTATAAGTAAAATATTTGAATGTGCTGAGGCGGATAGACTATCTCAGATCTTGAAAAAAGACAAGACTCAGATTTCTTTAAATGTTGGGAATGTTGGTATGAATGGTTAGAAAAAAGAGAGAAAAGAAGGAATGGGCCAGATATTTGAGGGAAATAAGATTAGAGAGTAATATAAGACTTGAGAAGAGAAACTGTGTGTGTTTTGAGTGAATACAACAATAAGATATAACTCTGTGTTACAATAACTTAATATTAAGTATTGGGGCAAACTGGAGGTACTGCCCGGGAATTGGTAAGGGGAGGGGAGGGGAGGGTGGAAATGGAGGAATGTTTTGTATGTTTTGTTTTTAATGTTGTGTATATAAAACCTAATAAACTATTTTTATAAAATCTGTGGTTGCGTTGTCCATCTTCCTATTTTCCTTTTCCCCTTCCAGCATACCACCACTGAATTATGATCCGCCCACACATTTGCTTCAATTTCCACTTTTTGGATATCCATTTTTATTTCCAGGGTTACCCATACCATATCTATTCTCGACCAGGTTTTATACCTGGCTGAATAAAAAGTATATTGTTTTATTGTTGGGTTTAACTCCCTCCATATCCTGCAAACCTAATTCTTGAGCCATCTCTATAAAAACCACCGGGAGAGTCCTTCTATTGTTTCTTTCACTACCTTTATTAGTCAAATAATCTTTCTTAGAGTCCACCACTGCATTAAAGTCCCCTAATAAATATATATGCTCATACTCCAGTTCTATTATTTTCTGGTACAACCTTCTATAAAATTCTCTCTGATTGTTATTTGGGGCATAAATAGCCACCATTAACACTTTCCGCCTACTCATCCAACACTCCACCATCAGTGTCCTCCCCTCCTCGTCTACAAATACCTTCTTGGGCCCAAGATGCACTTTGATATACATTACTATACCCCTTTTTTAAATTTGCTGAAGACCAGAACATCTCTCCTGGTCAGGGATATGCCACAATGCTACTATGTTATTTTTTTAATGTGCATCTCTTGCAAATGAACAATATCTGCTTTTGCTCTTTGTAATTTTGTTAGTACACGCCTTCTTTTTTGTGGCGCATTAAATCCATTAATGTGTAATGATAGTAGCTTCAATTCTTCCGTCCTCCTACTTCAATCTCGCCTTTCTGGTCTGTCTTGTCTCTCTCTGTATCCTTTTTCTTGTACCATCCATGTCTTCATTTTACTTCTCATCTTCTTTCTCTCCTCTATTTCTGATTCTCCTTCTCTATTTATGTCTTCATGACTTCTGCTTTCCAATTCATCTTCACTTTCTCGATCATCGCTTAAGTTAAAATGGTGCGCATAAAAATCGCGGGCTTCTTGTAAATTATCCACTCTTATCTTCTTGTCCTGCCATGAGATCAAGAGTCCCTCTGGAATCAGCCATCTATAAAGCACCTTGTATTTTATTAGTTGAGAAGTAAAAAAATCTGTATTTTTTTCCTTTGATCCCGCACTCTCCTTGCTATTTTCTTCAAAGTTATAACTTCTTTTCCCTTGTACACTAGTGGGGTATCTCTTGTCCTCTTATAGATCTCTTCTCTGACTGCTTTCTTACAGAAACAAATTTGCACTTCCCTTGGAAGATTATGTCTTCTCACATAGTTTGTGTGGATTTGATAAATCTCATCCATCTCACCAATTACCTCCTGTTCATTCCTCTGTATCATCTCCGCAACCTAGTTTTAGTATGTTTTAGTCCGTTGAAAGCAGAGAGAAGTCAAACAAGCAATAAGTCCCCACACCAGCTCTCAAAAATCCACTTTAGACAAATCAGGAATCAAATCACTACCAACACTTTCACTCTTATCTGTCCCAGTTCTTTCAACACACACTGTTTGCCTCACCAACCACTTCTTGTCTCACAATCCACAATCACCACTTACTCCATGGTTTCTCAGTCCAGCTTTTCAGAGATCTTCCTTCTGACCACCCAACACCAGTATTTTAAGTTTCCAAAGGATCGAGTATTCTTTCCCTCCTTCTTCACTCACTGTGTTGCTGATCTCCTCACTTCCTTAAGCTGAGCACTGGCTGCAGCTCCAGGGCAGCCATTAAAGATATGGTGGGAGCAGAGGGCCTGATCACATTTGGGGAATGCAAACCCACTGTCTTTGAGCGGTGGCGTGTTCCGGCCCTCATAGCTCTTCTCACACCGCTGGGTGCATGGGACTACAGGACCCTGGTCTCTGGCTGGTGTCTTTTAATGCCAGGTCCATGGTAAATAAGGCTCCACTCATTCAAGATCTCATTCATGAGGAGAGAGTGGACCTGGCTTGTATTATGGAGACCTGGTTGGGCCATGAGGGCGGTGTTCCCCTCATCAAATTATGCCCATCAGGTTTTCAGGTGTTTCACCAGCCGAGAGCCCAGGGCAGGGGAAGTGGGGTGGTGGTGGTCATCAGGGAAAGACTCTGTCCTTGGGAGGTCACTGTTCCTCAGATAGGTGGGTGTGAGTCCCTTTTCCTAAAGTGTGGCCTTGGAGTCCAGGTGGGTCTTTTGATTATGTACCTGTCTCACTGCTACGTATCATCAGCCCTGCCTGAGCTGCTGGATGTGTTAACTGGGTTGGCGATTGATTTCCCCAGGCTTATGGTCCTGGGGGATTTCAACTTGCCTTCCATTGGTGAGACACCCAAGTTGGCTCAGGAGTTCATGGCTTCCATGATGTCTATGGACCTGACTCAACTAATTTGAGACCCCACCCATAGTGGGGGACACACACTTGATCTGGTTTTTGTCTCTGGACAGTGGATAAATGATCTAGGTGTAGGGGATATTGATATCCAGCCCCTGCATTTCCTCCTAAGCCTTGACTTCCAATCTGCTGCCCCCTGCTGCAGGGAGGCAGAACCGACCAGTTGGTTCCACCCCAGGTGCCTGATGGACCTGGAGAGGTTCCTGACGGAGCTTGGGACTTTTCCTGGGTCCCTTGCACACAGCTCTGCTGAGGCCCTAGTGGAAGCCTGGAATAGGGTGGCCACTGGGGCCTAGGATCGAGTTGTGCCTTCGCGGGCTCTGACCTGGTGCTGATCCCAATTGGCTCCTTGGTTTACTGAGGAGCTTCGGGAGATGAAGCACTGGAAAAGATGCCTAGAGAGTGGTTGGAGGGCCAGCAAATCTGAATTTGACTGAACACTAATAATATTAAGTCTTACTTAGTGGCGATAAAAGCAGCAAAATGTGTCTATTTTTCCGCTCTTATTGCATCCACAGATAATTGCCTAGCTGCCCTGTTTAGGGTGACCCGCTCCTTGTGTTACCTCCCGGGTAACACAAGGAACCAGGGAGGATCCCTTACAAGGTAAGGCTGAGGAATTTGCTTAGTATCTGTAGAATAAAATCGCTCAGATCCAGGCGGTCTTGGACTCTGACTTGGTAGATCCTGATGGATTGATGGGGACTAATCTTGAGGATGTTATCTGGGACAAGTTTGACCCTGTGACTCCCGATGACGTGGACAGGATTGTTGGTAAGTTTAATGCTGTCACCTGCTTATTGGACCCGTGTCCCTCCTGGCTAGTTTCAGCCACCCAGGAGGTAACATGAGGCTGGCTCCAGGCGATTATCAATGCTTCATTGAGGGAGGAGTTCTTCCCCACCATCCTGAAAGAGGTGGTGATGAGGCCCTTCCTCAAGAAGCCTGCTCTGGATCCAGCTTCTTTGGCTAACTATCGTCCGGTCTCCAATCTTTGCTTTGTAGCGAAGGTTGTTGAGCGCGTGGTAGCACATCAGCTTCCTCAATACCTGGATGAAGCTATCTATCTGGATCTGTTTCAATCAGGCTTCAGGCCCAGTTACAGCATGGAAACAGCATTGGTCATGTTGGTTGATGATCTCTGGCGTGCTCGGGACAGGGGTTGTTACTCTGTCCTGGTCCTATTAGGCCTCTCGGTGGCTTTTGATACCACTGACCATGGTATCCTACTGAGACGACTCAAGGGGTTGGGAGTTGGGGGCACTGTCCTGTGGCGGTTCTCTTCCTACCTCTCGGGTCATTCACAGTTTGTGTTGGCATGGGGGCAGAGATCGACCTCGAGGCCTCTCACTTGTGGGGTGCCTCAGGGGTCGGTTCTCTCACCCTTTCTGTTCAACATCTATATGCAGCTGCTGGGTGAGATCATCCATGATTTCAGAGTATGGTATCATCAATATGCTACTGATACCCAACTCTTCATCTCTACCCCAAAC
This sequence comes from Mimophis mahfalensis, assembly GCA_032468015.1. Classification (NCBI taxonomy): domain Eukaryota; kingdom Metazoa; phylum Chordata; class Lepidosauria; order Squamata; genus Mimophis; species Mimophis mahfalensis. The sequence continues at coordinate 1,276 of JANHFR010567415.1, read as the reverse complement.
CACCCCAACAATGCCCTTGACATGATGTTTTCTCAATTTTTTGAAGTGACTTGTAAGCATCTTATAAAACACAAAAAGCTATTCAATTCTCCTCCAAAAGTATGGGGGGTGGGGTGTCACAGTGGTGATTTTTCTGATTTTCAGCAGAAAATACCCAAATTGCAAAGTTGCACTTAGAAGGAAAAAAGCATTTGGGAGGGTCCCCAAATTATGGCCCTGTTCACCCTTGGTCTAAGGTGACATGAGAGTTTCTGAAGAAAACTGACCCTTCCAGCAAATATGGAAATCAAACAATATGAGCTGTTAGTCTGCAACTGCCCTTAAATCTCATAACTGTCTGGATGGGCGAGGCTTTTATTTTTAGCACATTCTTGAGCAGAAATGGTCATAATTCATCTATGATGAGTAATAAAATACCCCAACTGAAAGAAAGCAGGCGATGTCCTGAGTCATAATTATTCCTATTGTAAGCAACAGATGTCTCTCAGCATACAACATTATAAATATTGTACGACTTTACACAGATACAAAGAGTCTAACTACCACCTAGGAAAAGAGAAGAATGACATTCAGTTCATATTTCGATAGGATCTTACCCAATTTGTGCTTCCCAAGTCAAAAAGTGAGTTGGAACAAAATTCATCAAAAATGTTGAGGTTGCCATTCCATGCAATTCTTCCTTCAAGAGCATCAATGATGACCATCACTGCTGGTACCAGGATTGTCTTGATGGGGAATAAATTAAAGAACAGAAGAAAAGAGTTGGAAGGAACCTTGGAGGTCTTCTAGTCCAACTCCCTGCTCAAGCGGGAAAAATCTATACCATTTCACACAAATGGTTGTCCAAACTCTTCTTAAACACTTCCAGTGGCGAAGCACCCACAACTTCTGGAGGCAAGGCATTCCACTGATTAATTGTTCTAACCATCAGGAACTTCTAATTTCTCCTTAGTTCTAGGTTGGTTCTCCCCTTGTTTAATTTTCATCCATTCTTGCCCTGCCTTCAGGTGCTTTGGAGAATAGGTTGACCTCCTACTGAACAGTGCCATCATGTCACCCCTAGTCCTTCTTTTCATTAAATGAGGCATAGCCAATTCCAGCTACTGCTCTTCTTATGTTTTAGCTCCATTCCCCTAATAATCTGTGTTGTTCTTCTCTGAACTCTTTCTAGTTCATGTCTTGGCAGTCCTTCTGGTTGCTGTTGTTGTTGTTTTTAATCCCATTTATATGCCGCCCTTCTCCGGAGACTCAGGGCGGCTTACAATCTGTTTAAGCA